>JAJHSJ010002492.1:0-100000 GCA_021015155.1 Magnolia officinalis | reverse complement strand
TAAAAAATTGTGTAGATTTAAATCTTAAGTGGACCACACCACTGGAAAGAATGATAATATAGTACCTCGCCATTAAAAATTATAAAGAGTCCATCGTAAGGTTTTAGTAATGTTTATTTGCAATCCAACTCGTTGATAATGTAAAGAAGATCTAGATGAAGGTAAACTACAAAGATCAAATTGATCCAAAACTTTTGTGGCCTTCAAAAGGTTTTTAGTAGTTATTCATCATTGTTTTGATTGGTATGGCCCACCTGAGATTATTGAGTTCTTATGATTTGAAATCACATCCTAAAATATGTTGGAAAAATATATGGATGGTGTCGATATACATAAAATATATCAAGGTGGGCCCTACACGGTCCATGAAGGAGTTACGTAAATAATGAAATGGTACTATAAGGTCACCTCATGGGAACTTCCCATGAGGTTAATCTGTGTGCGCCCCACCATAATCTGTGTAGAACATCAACACCATGCATTTGATGTATCCCCTTTAAGTCCAAAAATCAGTCATATACGAAACTCAGGTGGACCATAACATCTAAAACTATGTGAAGACATTAAAAACATATAAAAGCATTTGGTGGGGCCCACATGAGTTTTGGATGTGTATGAAACTTGGTCTGACTCCTCATCCAAGTGGGACGCACATAATGAATGGGCTGGATCTATGAACCACATCTAGGTGGGCCCAATAAATGATTATGAATGTTTTAATGGGAGGGTAACCCTCTCAACTATAGTATGTGGTGTGGCCCACCCAAGTCATGGATTGACTTTATTTTTAAGGTTGTGGTCCACCACGGAATGGTGCATCTGACTGACGGGACAGATCCAAAGTTCAAGTGGACCCACCATAGAAAAGAGTGGGATATTGACACCCACTATTGAAACCTTCTTAGGGCCCGCCGCGATGTTTATTTGAGATCCAACCTGTTTATAAGTTAATATAGACATGGAATAAGGGAAAACATATATATATATATATATATATATATATATATAATATATATATATATATATATATATATATATAGGGAAAAGGTATTATGTGCTCGACCACCTCACGATAAGCTTATCGTGAGGTCGAGCTGTGTGGGCCCCACTGTGATGCGTGTCGACCATCAACACCGTGCATTTGATGGGTCCCCTTTAAATTATGGGATATCCCAAAAATCAGTCGTATACGGAACTCAGGTGGGCCATACCATCTAAAATCATGTGAAGACACCGTTAAAACATATAAAAGCACTTGGTGGGGCCCACCTGAAATTTCCATGCATCTGAAACTTGGTCTTAACCCTCATACAAGTGGGACACACATAATGGATGGGTTGGATTTGAAAACCACATCGGTGGGCCCAAAAACATGGTTATGAATATTTTAATGGTGCACGACACCTCTCAACTTCTATATGTGGTGTGGCCCACACAAGTCACGGATTGACTTGACTTTTGAGACCTAGGCCTACGATGGAATGGTGCATCTGACTGATATGGTTTTGATGTTCGAAAAAGCATCACGGTGGGGCCCACACAGCTCGACCTCATGGGATGTTAAAATCAGCTCGAGCGCATTGTACCTTTTCCATATATATATATATATATATATATATATATATATATATATATATTAGCTTGGTTTGAAAACTTCTACGGTCCAAAGTAAGGTTTTAATCGTAGGCATTCAATCCCCACTGTTTTTTGTGATGGGGTCCACTCGAACTTTTGAATAGGTTGGATTTCAAATAAACATTATGATGGGCCCAAGGAATGTATCAACGGTGGAAATCATTATTCCACACTATTTCGTGTGGCATGGTCCACTTGAGTTTTGGATTTACCAAAAATTTGGGATCAATCCACACTGTTCATCCATTTTTCGAGATCGTTTTAGAAAATTATCCAAAAAATGATTCATATCCAAAGATTAATTAAATGGACCACACCACAAATAAAGGGGAATAAATTGGCTACTCCCCCTGACACCATCCAATGGCTGGTGGTTGGTGCTCTGTAAGCCCCACCATGATGTATGTGTTTAATCCATGCCATCCATCTATTTGGAGAGATCATTTTAGGGTAATGTCCAAAGAACGAGTTAAATCTAAAGCTCCAGTGGACCCCAGCATAGACCCTAGCACAAACGATCATTTTAGGGCAACCATTTTTTTTTATTATTATAAAAAGCTTTTGAAGTAATTGGATTTCAAATAAACATTACGATGGGCCTTAGGATAGTTTCAACGGTGGGAATCACCCTCCCCGTTGTTTTTTTCTGTGGTGGGGGTCCACTACAGATTTTTACCTATCTCATTATTTGGCTCATGACTTAAAATGATATCTCAAAATGGATGGACGGTGTGGATATAACAAATGCATCATAGGTTTTATTATATATTATATATATATATATATATAATATATATAGATATAGAGAGAGAGAGAGAGAGAGAGAGAGAGAGAGAGAGAGAGATTTGTGGAAAAGGTTCTGTAAGTCGAGCTCATGGGAACTCCCCCATGAGGTCGAGCTGTGTAGGCCACACCATGACGTGTGTCAAAAATCAACACCGTGCATTTGATGGGTCTCCTTTAAATTATGGGATATCCCAAAAATCAACAGTATACGGAACTCCAGTGGGCATACCATCTAAAATCATGTGAAGACATGCCTAAAGCATATAAAAGTACTTGGTGGGCCCCACCTGATATTTGGATGCATCTGAAACTTGGTATGACCCCTCATGCAAGTGGCACACACATAATGGATGGGTTGGATTTCTAAACCACATCTCTGTGGGCCCAAAAAATAATTACGAATGTTTTAATGGAGGGTAACCCTTCTCAACTTTTGTATGTGGTGTGGCCCACAAAAGTCACATATTGATTTGATTTTTAATCCCTGGGCCCAACATGGAATGTTGCATCTAACTGATGGAGTAGATGTTTAACATGCATCATGGTGGGGCCCACAGAGCCATACCAGATCTAAAGCTCAAGTACCGTTTTTAGGTGAGAGGGAAAGAATGTAAGTTTTGTATTTGATTTAAAATAATGGTGACTCATTCATAACAATAGTGGCAAAAGATTAAAAGTTATCCAGACCATCCAAATAATCGGTCTAGTTGTATATTTTTAAATATTTATAATTTTATTATATAATATAATCTAACCATCTAGAAAATGCCCCATGCATGTACGGCTGTTAATATGGCTTGTGTTATAAATAATGGAAAACTCACAGAATTCGGATTTCAAGCTTTTATCATATCCAAAAGAGGATATCCGCGTCTCTCTCTCTCTGCCTCTCCCTCTCCATCCCTCCATCTCTCCTCTCTCTCTCTCTACGCCTCACCCTCTCTCCTTACGCCTCCCTCTCCCTTCATCTCTCCTCTCTCTCTCTCTCTCTCTGCGCCTCTCCCTCTCCCTCTACGGTCGAGCCCTTTCTCAGATCCATTGTCTTCATCGCCTCCATGCTTCTGATAATTAGTGACCGGAATCAATGGTTGTCATAAGTGGCCAACTCATAGTAAAGGTATTGAGTCTCAGGATTGTGTGAAAGATGGTTTTATTATTATTATTTATTTATTATATATTTAAAAAGAAACCCTTACTCAATGGATTCCAAAATCCATGATGCAATCTGATTTGATTACTGAAATTGCTTATTCGATTTTTAAAATTTCAATTCTCTAGATGGAATTCGAAATCCTTGATTGGATTATGAGATTCCCAATTCCAGATATGCCAATTTAGAAAATCCCTAATACCGAATTTTTGGGGATCAAAACCCTAAGCATTGAATTTGTTAATTGAAATCCCAATTCCTGATTTGGGGATGGAGATTCCTAATTTTTTGATTTGGGGATCGAAATTCTCAATTTCTTATTTTAGATTACATCTTTTATTTTAGATTACAACTTCTCTATGATTCTGGAAAGTTGCATTCCCATAGATTTTATCATGACAATGAGCCTTGAGTGAGCCACCCTTTTTTCAAATAGCTGAAGGTGATATAGTACACCGCCCTTTTTTTTTTTTTTTTTTTTTTCTTTGATCTTTTATCAAATGGATGGTTAGATATAAGATGGTTAAATCATTTGTTTGGTATGAATGTCAGTCTATGCTTTATTCACATTGGGCCCATGATTTGGACAGGTTGCATTGCTTTACATGTATAACGTAGGTGTGGTGAATGGGACAGATGACAATGGCCTGAAACATAACTACTGCTATTGTGGAATGAAGGATATTTCTCTAATACATCTAGAATGCCACTAGGATATAAAGTTCCGTTGTTAGGTCAGTATCAAAACAATATTTTCCTTTTCATGAATATGGTAGGTTTTTTTGTTGTTTTCACATGATAGATATTCACACTGCATATGTACAGGATCTAGGCCGCTCATTAGGTGGACTGCACTGTGTACTCTGGTTCAAAAATCAAGTTGGTTGACTCATCGGGTAAGGAACATGTATGCAGTAAAACTGAAGGGTTAGATAAGTTGACCAACGTTCACGTTAGGTGTACATGTGCGGCCCATCTGATAAAGGGACCAGCCTAACTTTTAGGTGAGGGCAGGTTTGTATTGGGGCGAGCCTGATGTATGGCCCATGCATGCCACAATGAGGAGTCTTGAAACTCTTGCAGAAATCCTTGAGAACTCATTAGCTCATGCAGCTCTACATTTCCTGCCAGCATGTCACTGGTGTAAGACATCTGAACCGTGCAAATGGAGGGCCCCACTGTACATTGAATGGTAAGTCTGTCAGCTGTTCATTGATTTCAGTGGCTCAGCCCTGCTCGATGCGTGGACCCTCATGATTTTTTTTCTCCAGTTGATCTTCATGGTGGGGCTCATTGCCTACAAATTGGATCTGTATTTTTTCTTTTTTTATCTAATGAGCACTAAAAGATCTGGGTAAAATGGATAAACTAAGTGGATAAAACACATTATGGTGGGCCCCACATAGCATGACTTTGGCCATCCCTGTGGCGGGTGCTGCAGGCAACTGCTTACCATCATTGGATTGTGTATTACCTCCATCAGGATGCAGCATGACGCCGACCTAATGTGGTGGAATTTGGTTGGCTAGTAAAAAATAAATTCAGTCGAGTATATGATTCATCTAACTACTTTCCAATGAGTTTTGGGTGGGCTGGCTCATCTCTGATGAAGCCTACTTTCCAAGACTATTTCATGGATTTAGTATGATGGGTTATGAGTTGATAGCACAAAAGAGTATGTCATGGATTTAGTATGATGGGTTATGAGTACTTCAAAAGCTAAGGTCCTATTTGGTGGCACCTAGAAATGAGTCGATCTAACATAAACGTCTGGATTTATAATGCAAAATGAGTTCCTGCTAACAGAAATTATGTGTCAGAGATTAAGATCTCTAATACATAATGACTGCTAAGTAAAATGAGATGAACTCATTTTTAGGCATCTATCAAACAGGGTCTAAGCTTGTCCAACATAGCCCATCCACGCCAAACACAACTAAATGATGGTCTGGAACTGATTCCAATAACAACAAGTACAAAGCAGCGCAGTCTCCAACATGGTCAATGTTTATCTTCGCACTATAGGAAAATGCCCTTTTATGGGCTTTTCTTAGCATCTGCCCCTCTATCTGCATTATAAAACTTTTTGAATAGGAAGATTTTGTTTCATTTAAACAACAGGAATAAAAGATTCAAACATCGGGTTAGCTGCACCCAACTGGTGGAATCTTGTTTCTAATAAACAAATGATGCAAGAGGAGCAGCCTCTTCAGGTAATCTTTAAGAGGGCTGCCTATTGTTGTGATTATGACTACATGGTATGTTGTTTGACCTTACATATGTGTTTATTTATGTTTTGAATAGGTTGCAAGATGCACAAAAATAATAAACCAGAATTCTGAGGAAGTAAAGTATCTAATAAATGTTAAGCAAATTGCCAAGGTATATTTTCTATGTGATGTTTTGTTATTTCAGGTAGGTGTAACTTAAGAATCTTGGCACATTTTGATGGTCCTAATTCTTTCTATACCCGCAGTTTGTTGTTGGTTTGGGCGATAAAGTTTCACCAACAGATATTGAAGAAGGCATGTATGTTAGGTAAGTTCAATTTTAAGTGATTCTTTTTATTGGCCAACAAGGAGTTGAGATGGTTTCCTATGGGATTGCCACCAATTGTTAGGCTCTTAGGGGGGCATTTGTTCCTATGGGATTGCCACCAATTATTGGCCAACATACTATATAGTTCTATAGAAAGATTACTAATATTATTAAAACAAGAAAAAAAAAAAGAAAAAAAAGAAGAAGATATAGTTCTAGAGGATCAGAATGTGCAACTTATCATGAGTGATTCTCTCATCACTCCCTCCTTGAGGGTATAGCAATTTCATTCACATCCCTTTAAAATTTAGAGAAAATTACTCTCAACTACAAGGAACAAGCAAGCCCAGATATATTATGTTAGGCTCTTAGGGGGGCATTTGTTCATTTCTATTTTTGGTAGATAAAATGTGGGACCGGCTCCAATGCCTCTAGAAGCATGGATAGTGTAGTACCACCACCTTACGTTTGTTCATTTATACCCGCATTGTTGCCATTAAAGTTGGGTTATCTTAGTCCCTCCATGACAATAAATGTATTCCCCTCATGCATTTTTCTTAAAATCCATGTTTATGCATGATTCTCATGCATTGGCATGGATTTGGGCCAAAAAAGATCGAAATGGAAAATTTGGAAAAATAGGGGAAATTTTCTTTTCTAAAGTAAGTATTTGGGGCCCCACTTTTTAATATGATGATGAAGCATGTTCATCTCTCAATTTTTTGAAAAATTTTAATTATTTGTATTTTTTTCTAAAAAATCTGTTTAACAAGAATAAGAAGAATTGCAACTTTTTTTTTTTTTTTTAGGTATCTGTTTTATTTCAATGTTTTCTTATTTATGGTCTATGATTATGATCAATAGGTTGCATTTGTTGGTGGGAAATCAGTTTTTGTTTATAATAATATTAAAAAAATCTGTTTATATAAAAAAAAATTCCATTTGATTTTTTTTGTATGGATGCATCATGCATGGTTTTATGATAAAACACATGTATGTATGTGTGTATATGTATGCATGCACGCATGGATGGATGAAACGTATGCATGCATGCATGGATGGACAGATTATGCATGTGTGTGTATGCATGCATACATACATGGATGAATTCATGTTTGTGTATATGTATGTATGCACGCATGCATGGATGGAAGACCGGATGGATGGATCATCACGCATGTGTGTGTATGTGTGTATGCATGCATGTATAGATGGATAGATTGTTAGATCATGGATGGATGGATCATCATGCATGTGTTTATGTACGTATGCATGCATGGATGGATGGATGGATGTATCATCATGCATGTTTGTATGCATGTATGTATGTATGTGTGATCCCAAACCTAAACCCGATCCCGAACCTGATTTCCTAAACCTAAACCTTAACCTAATCTTAATTCCCTAAAGCTATAACTTATAACCTAAAACCTACACCTAATCATGTGTACAGGTAAATTCATTTTTTCTTATTCCTTATATTGTTTACCAGTTATATTCGTGTTGGTTTCAGAGTACAGGTAGCGATAGAAATTGTTGGTCGATTGTGGCTTGTAGACAAAGGGATGAGTAACCAACAATACAAATATGGGAGGCCTTCCCCAGGTATCCAGATGCTTTTAGATATATTTATGTTGTTTTTAAATGTATTAGCTCGAAATTGATAGAGCAGACCCGGATGTGCGTCGGAGCTATCCGAATGTTGAGCGGGGGTCCCTGTAAGGTGGGAATCGCTGTTATGACCATGATGAAGCTGTCAATTTCCTATGGACAGCATTGGAGGGGCCTGACCATTTGAACATGCAGTATTTATGTATTTGCTCGAAATTAATGGAGCAAACCCGGATGTGCGTCGGAGCTATCCGGATGAACGGGTTCCCTGGAAGGTGGGAACCACTGTTATGACCATGATGAAGCTGTCCATTTCCTATGGACAGCATTGGGGGGGCCTGATCATTTGGACAGGCCGTGTTTATATCTGTATTTGCAGGGACCATACCCTTAACCTAAACCACACCCTAAACCTAAACCTACACCTAATCCTAATCTCAACTTCCTAACCTAAACCTAAACCCAAACCTAAACCCGAACCCGATGTCTTAAACCTAAACCTTAACCTATTCTCAATTCCCTAAACCTATAGCTTATAACCTAAACATAAACCTTAACCAAAACCTTAACCTAAACCTATAATCTTAACCTAAACCAAAACCTATGACCTAAAACCTTAACCTATAACCTATAACCTAAGCTTATAACCTATAACCTAACCTTAACCTAAACCTAAAACCTAAACCTTAACCTATAGCCTATAACCTAAATATATTCTCAAATCCCTAAACCTAAACCTACACCTAATCCTAATCTCAACTCCCTAACCTAAACCTTAATCTAAACTTGAAAACCCAAACTTAAACCCGATCCCGAACCCGAACCCGATTTCCTAAACCTAAACCTTAACCTATTGTCAATTCCCTAAACCTATATAGCTTATAACCTAAACCTAAACCTATAACCTAAGCCTAAACCTATAACCTTAACCAAAACCAAAACCTATGACCTAAAACCTTAACCTATAGGTTATAACCTAAACTTATAACAAATAACCTAACCTTAACCTAAACCTAAAACCTAAACCTTAACCTATAACCTATAACCTAAACCTAAACCTAAAACCTAAATGTATTCTCAAATCCCTAAACCTAAACCTACACCTAATCCTAATCTCAACTCCCTAAGCTAAACCTAAATCTAAACTTGGAAACCCAAACCTAAACCCGATCCCGAACTCGAACCTGATTTCATAAATCTAAACCTTAACCTATTCTCAATTCCCTAAACCTATTGCATATAACCTAAACCTAAAACCAAAACCTTAACCTAAACCTAAACATAAAACCTAAAGGTATTCTCAAATCCCTAAACCTAAACCTACACTTAATCCTAATCTCAACTCCTTAACCTAAACCTAAATCTAAACTTGAAAACCCAAACCTAAACCCAATCCCGAACCCGAACCCGAACCCGATTTCCTAAACCTTAACCTTAACCTATTTTCAATTCCCTAAACCTATAGCTTATAACCTAAACCTAAACCTTAACCTAAACCTAAACCTATAACCTAAACCTAAACCTAAACCTATAACCTTAACCTAAACCAAAACCTATGACCTAAAACCTATAGGTTATAACCTAAACTTATAACCTATAACCTAACCTTAACCTAAACCTAAAACCTAATTGTATTCTCAAATCCCTAACCTAAACCTACACCTAATCCTAATCTCAACTCCCTAACCTAAACCTAAACCTAAATTAAAAAACCCAAACCTAAAACCTATCCTGAACCCGAACCCGATTTCCTAAACCTAAACCTTAACCTATTCTCAATTCCCTAAACCTTAACCTATAACCTAACCTAAACCTAAACCTAAACCGATAACCTGCACTTATAACCTAAACCTATTACCTAAACCTAAGCCTAAAACCTAAACCTAAACCTAAACCGATAACCTGCACTTATAACCTAAACCTATTACCTAAACCTAAGCCTAAAACCTAAACCTAAACCTAAAACAGAAATGTATTTTCAAATCCTTAAACCTAAGCCTACACCTAATCCTAATCTCAACTCCCTATCCTAAACTTAAACGTAAACTTGAAAACCCAAACCTAAACCCGATCCCAAACTTGAACCCGATTTCCTAAACCTAAACCTTAACCTATTCTCAATTCCCTAAACTATAGCTTATAACCTTAACCTAAACCTTACCTAAACCTTAACCTAAACCAAAACAAATGACCTAAAACCTTAACCTAAACCTATAACCTAAACCTATAAACTATAACCTATAACCTAACCTAAACCTAACCAAAACCTAAACCTTAACCTAAACCAAAACCTAAACCTAAATGTATTCTCAAATCCCTAAACCTAAACCTACACCTAATCCTAATCTCAACTCCCTAAGCTAAACCTAAATCTAAACTTGGAAACCCAAACCTAAACCCGATCCCGAACCGGAACCCGTTTTCCTAAATCTAAACCTTAACCTATTCTCAATTCCCTAAACCTATAACTTATAACCTAAACCTAAAACCTAAACCTTAACCTAAACCTAAACCTAAAACCTAAAGGTATTCTCAAATCCCTAAACCTAAATCTACACTTAATCCTAACCTCAACTCCCTAACCTAAACCTAAACCTAAACTTGAAAACCCAAACCTAAACCCGATCCCGAACCCGATTTCCTAAACCTTAACCTTAACCTATTTTCAATTCCCTAAACCTATAGCTTATAACCTAAACCTAAACCTTAACCTAAACCTAAACCTATAACCTAAACCTAAACCAAAACCTATGATGTAAAACCTATAGGTTATAACCTAAACTTATAACCTAAAACCTAAACCTAAAACCTAAACCTTAACCTATAACCTATAACCTAAACCTAAACCTTAACCTATAACCTATAACCTAAACCTAAACCTAAAACGTAATTGTATTCTCAAATCCCTAACCTAAACCTACACCTAATCCTAATCTCAACTCCCTAACCTAAACCTAAACCTAAATTTAAAAACCCCCGATTTCCTAAAGCTAAACCTTAACCTATTCTCAATTCCCTAAACCTTAACCTATAACCTAACCTAAACCTAAACCTATAACCTGCACTTATAACCTAAACCTATTACCTAAACCTAAGCCTAAAACCTAAACCTAACCCTAAAACAGAAATGTATTTTCAAATCCTTAAACCTAAACCTACACTTAATCCTAATCTCAACTCCCTATCCTAAACCTAAACCTAAACCCGATCCCAAACCCAAACCCGATTTCCTAAACCTAAACCTTAACCTATTCTCAATTCCCTAAACCTATAGCTTATAACCTTAACCTAAACCTTAACCTAAACCTAAACCTAAACCTTAACCTAAACCTATAACCTTAACCTAAACCAAAACCTATAATCTATAACCTAAGCTTATAACCTATAACCTAACCTTAACCTAAACCTAAAACTTAAACCTCAACCTATAACCTAAAACCTACACCTAAACCTAAACCTAAAACCTAAATGTATTCTCAAATCCCTAAACCTAAACCTACACCTAATCCTAATCTCAACTCCCTAACCTAAACCTAAACCTAAACTTGAAAACCCAAACCTAAACCCGATCCCGTACCCGAACCTGATTTCCTAAACCTAAACCTTAACCTATTTTCAATTCCCTAAACCTATAGTTTATAACCTAAACCTAAACCTTAACCTAAACCTAAACCTAAACCTATAACCTTAACGTAAACCTATGACCTAAAACCTTAACCTATAACCTAAAACCTAAACCTAAACCTAAACCTAAAACCTAAATGTATTCTCAAATCCCTAAACCTAAACCTACATCTAATCCTAATCTCAACTCCCTAACCTAAACCTAAAGCTAAACTCGAAAACCCAAACCTAAACCCGATCCCTGAAATGGCCAAGCTATATGTCCTAGGGGGGGGGGGTGAATAGGACAATGCCAAATAAAAACTTATAATAGCGGAATTAAACAAAGTATGATAGCTAATGAACTAATTAAATAAATTGCAAAGCAGAAATGAAATACAACCTCAAATTACTGAATTTGAGAGGTTGATACAAACGTTGTTCTAAGGACAACCTTTCACCAAAAACCAAATGTTTATGGTAGGACAACCTTTTATCTAGAAATGTCTTTGTATCAATTTCTCAAATCAAAGAGGAATAAAGAAATAAATACAAACTGCACTGAATAAATTGAATTTACAAATGTCTTGTTCTAGGGACAGCCATACACCATAAAAATGGCAGGGCAACCTTGCTGGAACATTTTGGAATTTAAAGCTTGAATCAATAAAGGGAATTGCTGGAAATAAATTGCAGAAATAAATCACTAAATTATTACAACATTCCCACACTTGCTTGAAATTTCAAACTGTTACAACATTCACATCCACAAGGAAAATAGAACTGAATGATAAAAGATAAGGAATTAAATAACCATTCAATCCACAAGACAAGAAGTTATAGTGGTTCGCCTGTGTGTTCACCAACTGTTCTAAAACAGCCACACAGAATGCTACTCCACTCCTAATATCCTCACACAGGGGATATTAGCGTTCTCTAATAAAACTCGTTTTCACAGGTTCACCAAAAACCTTCACAATTGTGTCTTTATCACTTGGGCTTACACAATTCAAAAAACCCCACAATCTGAGTTTTCTGGCTCTCCTCAGATAACCATACACATAGAGATTTTCTGGCAAATCTCATACAAAACCAAAATAGAAATTACAGGAATTGTAGAATACCTGGATCTTATCCTTTTGCAGTAGCCCGGAAGAACCGATCGGAGTAGAGATTCAATAATGATAGTTCAATGTCCAATACTCACTTTATCGAGGTTCTAAGTTCTAATTGATTTTAAATGAAATCACAAAGGGCTAGCTCTATTTGATTTTAATTCCAAGAAGAAGGAATACACGATTTCCCCTTTTCAAATACGATTGGAATTTAGAATAAAATCAAATGCAAAAAGCTAATAAAAGTAATTAGAATGAAGCGCAAATTAGCTTAAAAATAAACATGACTTATCTCAGAGTGGAGCCTAGAATATACTTGCTTTGATAGATTTTTCGACTGTTAAACTCTGAAATTCGTGTGCTATTTATAGCTGCAGAAATTCGTCTTCGATGGTCTAGGAGTTCCCACGACTGGTCTTAGGAGAAACAGATTTTTGAATTTCTGCGCGCAATCAGGAAAAACCGATGTTCGACGGTCGTAGGCAGTCCACGACTGGTCGAAGGTCGTCCACGACCGGTCGAGACCCATTCTCGACTGGTCGAGCGACAGTGAATTTAGTCGCTGGAGTTTGAATCGAGGCTCCACGACTGGTCGAGGTTCGAGTTGAGGACATCCCACGACCGGTCGAGCAGACTCCAAACTGGTCGTGAGCGAACCAGAAAATCCGATAAAATTGAACAAGTCCAAGACTGGCCTAGGAAATTCTTAGACAGGTCGAGCCAGTGCTAGGACTGGTCGAACCAGAACCAGGACTAGTCTAAGAGCAGATCAAAAATATGTTTAAACACAGTTGTATAATGTATCCAAAATGACCTACCCTAAGGTCAATGACTATGGTCTATCAAACCTGAATAATGGAGTATGGACATTGAACTCTACTTCATTCAACGAATGATAAATCTTTTAGTACTTGAAGCCTGAAGTACGAGTCGTCCAAAGACTTGACACCAACATTTATCTTAAGTTTTCTTTTGAGCTTCACACCTTCAAACACTGCTTGTATCTTGAACTTGAATAACCTTTGCTTGAATCAAGAATACTATGTCTTCTTTATATCTTCGAAATGTACCTTGAAGCCGCTTGAAGAGTCCATAAGTTGATATGGTGTCTTAAACATAGAACACACCCAAGACAAGGTTTTGACACACAAAATTTGACAACCAAAGAGGTATCATATAATAGCACTAACAATCTCCCCTTTGTCAAATTTGTGACAAAACATATATATAACTTTTAATAAGATACTCAATAAAATCACAATAGAGAATCATGAACCAGTTGTCAAACATGACAACCATACACAATATGAGAGATGAATCACTCCCCCTCAATAAGACTCCCCATTAAGGAATGATACACACAAACATCAACAACACAAACATATATACCATTCTTCTCTCCCCCTTTTTGTCAAAAATATGACAAAGGAAGATCCATAAGCTCAAGAAGTAAAATAGAGAATAAGCATAAAAGAGTTAGGAGAAGATATTACAAACCAAAGTCACAGTTATAAGTTCAACAGTACCAAGAGAAATCCAAAGTGAAATCAGTTCAAACTTCAGTTATAAAACATTTAATCAGATCCTGAAGAAGGAGCAGGAATAGTAGCATCAATATGATGACGGCCTTTTTGTAAGCGCCTCAAATACTTATGCATTTTCTTAAATTGCGCATCATGGCCAACATGCATATTTTCTACCTTTTCTTCTAATGCACTCAGACGTGCATCGAAATCAGAAGGAACAAAATCTGGATCATCTTCAGATGCAGACTCAATATCATCAAAAAGATCATCCATGTTGATATCCTCATCAGGAAGATCATCGCCTTCATCCTCATCTCCAACTCCAGCAGCTCCACCACCTTCGACATTATCAACTTGACCAGCGGCCAATTTCAACTTCATTTTATTTAGGTTGGAGTTGTTGAAAATAAGATGTTGGATAGGAGCTTCACCAACAGGCATAGTGACCAACATATGAGTAGCTAAGACATTTAACAAATATCCAAATGGAATGTCACCATGACCTGGCTGAGAACGAAACTGAATAATAGAAGAACAGATCAACGAAGGCAAGCAAACATTGGCACCACTAATGACTGAGTACAGTATACGAACCATCAGAAGAGTCAACTCAGTTTTGTTACCAGCCCGAGGATACACATTAGACGTAAAAATACGATGAAGAACTCTGTATCTGGGCAACAGCAACCTGGATTTGAGAACATACCATTGACAGACCAAGGTGCATCCATATTACAAAGGGCTCTAGTAAATAGACGTTTTTCAGATTCAGTAACTTTATCACCCAATGTGGTAGGTGGATTCCATCATCATTTATTGGAATATCCATTAAGCCAGAAATCAAATGACGATCCACAGTAAAAGGCCCTTCTCTTGTAGTAACAATAAAAGTTAATTCCTCAAGAGAAAAGTCTGTAATACATGCAACCATGGCCTGAGCAATTGACTGAAATGCCGGCCCTCCCCAGTTCAAAATGTTAATCCAACCAACAGATTGAAGGAGAGGAACAAGATGAAATTGAGCAATATGATTAATACTAACTGCTTTCTCAACAATAACCTTCTTAGTACAAAAATCACGAACTTATGGAGGGTCATCATTAGGATCTCTAAGATGACGGCGAGAAATAATATTAGACCTAGATGAAGAAGCACCTCTACTAGTTCGCTTTTTACCTCTAACATCCATATTCTTGAAAAGATTGAAGAAATTTCAAGAAAAACAAGATGGGTTTCAACCAAATCAGAAAATGAGGAAGAAAACCCCAAACCCTTGAAGGAAATATGAAATAATCAACACAAACAAGGAAGACAAGAAGCAATGTTCAAGATTCTTCAACAAGATCAAGAGAAATACTCAAACCTGGAGAAATCCCATAGATGGGTACGACCGGTCGAAGCTAAGCCCGTTGGAGAAGAAGAGGGAAATGAGGAAAAAGTAATTTTTCCCCCAAATAAAGGAACCAGTGCGATACACGACCGGTCGTGATTAGTCCTCGACCGGTCGAACCACGACTGGTCGAGACTATCCTCGACTGGCCGTGTAAGACCAAAACATGCATTTTTTTAAAAAATTTTCATAAAAAACTATGAAGATATTTACAATATAATATACAAAATGCATAATCAATCATCTTATATACACATACCGAGATCAAATTTCAATTTATTGAACCTGCATTTATCGAGTGGTTGGTTTGGTGAAAAATGTCAGCAAGTTGTTTCTCGGTTGGAATATATTCTAAACAAATTACTTTTTCTTCAACAAGTTCACGAATATAGTGAAATCTAATGTCAATATGCTTAGTTCGTGAATGCTGGATTGGATTTTTGGAAATATTAATTGCACTTGAATTATCACAATATAAAACTATCGAGTCTTGTTCAATACCATAATCACTTAACATGCGTTTCATCCAGACTAACTGAGTACATGCATTTCCTGCAGCAATGTATTCAGCCTCAGCAGTTGAGAGTGAAATGGAACTCTGTGTTTCTTGCTGAACCAAGAAACTATGCAATTTCCAATGTAAAAGCAACCACCACTGGTTGACTTTCTGTCATCCATATACCAGCCAATCAGCATCCGAGAACCCAGCCAATTGAACACTAGTATCATAGGGATACCAAAGACCCAGATTAACTGAACTTGCAACATAACGAATAATGCGTTTAACAACAGCAGTCAAATGAGATTCTTTAGGATTAGACTGATATCTAGCACAAATTCCAACACTAAAAGCAATATCAGGTCTACTTTACTGTTAAAACAGTAAACTACCACCAACATGCTTCGATATAGTTTAGGATCTATATCTTTACCTGTAGAGTCTTTTGAGAGTTTTAGAGAACTACATAGGAGTATCAAAATTCTTACCATTTTCAAACCCGAACTTCTTAACTAAATTTAGAGCATATTTAGTTTGAGAAATAAAAATTCCATCAGATTGCTGTTTAACTTGCAATCCTAGAAAATAGTTTAATTCTCCGACCATACTCATCTCAAATTCAGATTTCATTAGATCTGCAAACTCAACAGTCATGTCAGTACAAGTTGATCCATAAATTATATCATCAACATAGATTTGAATCATTAAAATATCATTGTTCTGTTTTTTAACAAAAAGTGTTTTATCAACACTACCCATTTGAAAATTGTGACCCAGTAAAAACTTAGTCAATTTTTCATACCATGCTCTGGGAGCTTGTTTTCAACCCAAGAGAGCTTTCTTAAGGAGATAAACATGATTAGAAAACTTAGGATCTTCAAACCCTGTAGGTTGTTCAACATAAACCTCTTCATGTAAATCACCATTAAGAAAAGCACTCTTTACATCCATTTGATAAATCTTAAACTTTCTAAAACATATGGATATAAATAATCTGATTGATTCAAGGCGTGCAACTGGAGCGAAAGTTTCCTCAAAATCGATACCTTCAATTTGAGTGTACCCTTGCACAACCAGTCTTGCCTTGTTTCGAATAATATTTCCCAATTCATCAGACTTATTTTTGAAAATCCATTTTGTTCCAATAATATGTTTATCTTTCGGTCTTGGAACAAGATACCAGACATCGTTACGAACAAATTGATTAAGTTCTTCCTGCATCGCAACTATCCAGTTTTCATCAGAAAGATCTTCTTTTACATTAACCGGTTCTATCTGAGATGTGAAACACACGTAATTACAAAAATCTTCTAATTCTACGAGTGCGTACACCAGTGAGAGGATTTCCAAGGATTTGTGTAGTTGGATGATCTTTGACAGTCCTCACATCATGATTAGATTCACTTGATGAAGTTTCTGATTTTTCAATTATGAGAACTTCATCATTATCTGAACTAGGGGTCGAAGTATTTAAGTGATCATCTATGACCACATTAATTGACTCTTGAATAACTCCGGTCCTTTTGTTCAGTACACGATATGCACGACTGTTTAAAGAATATCCTAAGAATAATCCTTCATCACTTTTAGTATCAAATTTTCCCAATTTTCCGGTCACGTAATAAATAAACACTTACTGCCAAAAACGCGAAAATATTTGACTGTAGGTTTTTTGTCAAACCACATTTCGTAGGGCGTTTTATTATTTGATTTGCAAGTATAAACACGATTAATAATATAGCAAGCAGTATTAATCGCCTCAGCCCATAAATTCTTAGAAACCTTCATGCTATTTAGCATAACAGTTCCCATTTCTTGAAGAACTCTATTTTTTCTTTCCACAATGCCATTTTGCTGTGGAGTTTTGGGTGCAGAGAATTCATGTGATATTCCATGATCATTACAGAATTTCTCAAAACCGCTATTTTCAAATTCGGATCCATGATCACTTCGGATCTTACTCACTTGAGAACATTTTTCAGTTTGGATCCGTTTGATTATCTTTTTCACTTCATCAAGGGTTTCTGATTTGTCCTTTAAAAATGAAACCCAAGTGAATCTGGTATAATCATCTACAATAACCAGAATGTATTTTTTACCACCTCGACTTCCCGTTCTAGTTGGTCCTATTAGATCCATGTGGAGAAGTTTGAGTGGTCTTGATGTGATATTGGAGTTCACCTTTTTGTGAGATCTCCTAGTTTGTTTACCATACTGGCATTCACCACATATTTTATCTACTTTTTGAATCTTTGGTAGACCTCTTATTAGTTCTTCTTTGCTCAATCTATATAAATTCCGGTAGTGTACATGTCTAAGGCGTTTATGCCATAATTATGTTTCATCGATATGGACCATGTAACACAATTGATTAGATGAGCTGTCATTTCTCACTATATAGCAGCTTTCAGAAGTTCTGAGACCAGTTAATATCACAGACCCCTTTTTGTCTATAATCTCACAACCTTGATTGGAAAACTTCACACCATGATTGTTATTGCATATTTGAGATATGCTTAACAAGTTGTGTTTTAAACCCTCAACATATAAAACATTCTTAAATAAGGGAAGATTATAGAGTTGAACCGTACCTTGGCCAATAATTTTGCAATTGCTACCATCACCAAATGTGACTGACCCATCAGTCATCTCTTGTAGATCGGTGAAAAGAGCTTTGTCACCAGTCATATGCCTGGAGCAACCACTGTCTAGGTACCACTTTGAAAGGCTAGTTGCTTTGAAAGCAGTGTGAGCAACCAAGCAGTCAACTTTAGGAACCCATTTCATAACAGTTTTAGGTTTAGGAACATAGTTGGTCTTCTTTTGTTTATATTTGTAAGAGTGACTTACAGAGTTAGATTTTAAAAGCTCCTTGAGTAAATCAACTATTTTTTCAGCTAAAGGATTTTTCATCTGATTTTTGAAGTTGACATAGTTGCTTCTAGGTTTTTGAAAATTTTTTGTTGTTTTGACAAAACCTTGTGAAGTGTTTTTCTCTTTGGAATTAGAGGATTCTCCTTTCACAAATTTAGGTGGAGAATTCTTCTGTTTATGAGGTATTGTTTTATCATAGCCCAACCCGGATCTATCGCCACATTTTTTTGAACCGGATAGGAGTTTTTCTAATTTAGAATCACCTTGGGCATACCTCCAAGTTTCCTTTGAATTTAGAAGAGAAGACACTTCATTCTTTAGTCTCTCAATTTCAGATTTTAAATCAACAATCAGAGAGTTTTTGAATTCTAAATCACTTTTTGATTTTTCAAAACAATCTGATATTTGAGATTTTTCTAAAACAAGCAAGTCAAAACAATCTCTAAGTTTAGAAAATTTTCTCTCTGAAGTTTAAGCTTCACAGCAATTTTACAACTTCCTTGTATAAGGCATTGTAAACATCTTGAAGATCTTCTTCATTCTCATGATCATTATCCAAATTTTCTTCACTAGTAGAATCATCGTGATTAGAGAAGGTAAACTTGGCTAGAGTCATAAGGGCTTTTACCTCATTGCCCGACTCGGTTTCAGAATCTTCTGATTCAGAAGAAGCTTCAGAGTCAGATGATTCATCATCCCATGTAGCCAACATACCCTTCTTTTTGGGTTTGTCCTTATTAGGACATTTGTTTGCTAGATGCCCATACTCATGACAGTTGTAACACTGACTGTCTTTCAAAGATTTTCGAGTTTTAGATCTAAACTTCTTTTTATCATTTGATTTTTGAAAATCAACTCTTTTCTTACTTTTAAAAATTTTGTAAAATCTTTTTGTAATAAGAGCTAAGTCATCTTCAGAATCGGATTTATCTTCTACCGTATTTTTGGAAGATTTCAAAGCAATTGATTTTCCTTTAGGAGCTTTAAAATTTAATTCATAAGTTTGTAGAGACCCAACAAGTTCTTCCACCTTCATATTGTCCGTGTCACGAAGTTCCTGGATCGCGGTTACTTTAGAATTGAACCGTTCAGGAAGAGAGCGTAGTATTTTTGCACACACTTTACTTTCTGGGATTTTATCACCAAGACCCCACATTGAGTTTACAATGTCATTTAATCTAGTATAGAAGTCCATAAACATTTCATTCTCCTCCATATGAATTTCTTCAAATTTAGTTGTGAGGAGTTGGACTTTAGATTTTTTGACAATTGATGTACCCTCATGTGTCATTTCTAAAATATCCCAAGCTTGCTTTGCAGTATCACAGGATATGATTCTTTTGAACTCATCCGGTGATAGTGCGTAAGTAATTGCATTTAGTGCTTTAGCATTAGCACTACTCTCACTTTTCTGAAGTGTGGTCCATTGAAAGTATGGTGAAATTCTCATAGATTTAGAACCATCAACTCCAGTTACTTCCATGACAGGAGGATTCCATTCAGTCACTGTGGCTTGCCACACACTCTCATCCATTGATTTGAGGAAGATCCTCATTCTGGCTTTCCAATAAGCATAGTTGGAGCCATCAAATGGTGGAGGCCTAGTGACTGAGAGAGCTATCAAAATTTGACATTATTATATATAGCTTAGATCGTTAGCTCAGGAAATAAATCCAAATATAAAGAAATAAAAGCGAGCTATTAGGCTCTGATACCACTTGAAATGGCCAAGCTATATGTCCTAGAGGGGGGTGAATAGGACAATGCCAATAAAAACTTATAATAGCGGAATTAAACAAAGTATGATAGCCAATGAACTAATTAAATAAATTGCAATGCAGAAATGAAATGCAACCTCAAACTACTGAATTTGAGAGGTTGATACAAACATTGTTCTAAGGACAACCTTTCACCAAAAACCAAATGTTTATGGTAGGACAACCTTTTATCTAGAAATGTCTTTGTATCAATTTCT
Organism: Magnolia officinalis; assembly: GCA_021015155.1. Lineage (NCBI taxonomy): Eukaryota > Viridiplantae > Streptophyta > Magnoliopsida > Magnoliales > Magnoliaceae > Magnolia > Magnolia officinalis. The sequence goes on along the minus strand of JAJHSJ010002492.1, from coordinate 79,298 downwards.
CAAATCAAAGAGGAATAAAGAAATAAATACAAACTGCACTGAATAAATTGAATTTACAAATGTCTTGTTCTAGGGACAGCCATACACCATAAAAATGGCAGGGCAACCTTGCTGGAACAATTTTGGAATTTAAAGCTTGAATCAATAAAGGGAATTGCTGGAAATAAATTGCAGAAATAAATCACTAAATTATTACAACATTCCCACACTTGCTTGAAATTTCAAACTGTTACAACATTCACATCCACAAGGAAAATAGAACGAATGATAAAAGATAAGGAATTAAATAACCATTCAATCCACAAGACAAGAAGTTATAGTGGTTCGCCTGTGTGTTCACCAACTGTTCTAAAACAGCCACACAGAATGCTACTCCACTCCTAATATCCTCACACAGGGGATATTAGCGTTCTCTAATAAAACTCGTTTTCACAGGTTCACCAAAAACCTTCACAATTGTGTCTTTATCACTTGGGCTTACACAATTCAAAAAACCCCATAATCTGAGTTTTCTGGCTCTCCTCAGATAACCATACACATAGAGATTTTTCTGGCAAATCTCATACAAAACCAAAATAGAAATTACAGGAATTGTAGAATACCTGGATCTTATCCTTTTGCAGTAGCCCGAAAGAACCGATCGGAGTAGAGATTCAATAATGATAGTTCAATGTCCAATACTCACTTTATCGAGGTTCTAAGTTCTAATTGATTTTAAATGAAATCACAAAGGGCTAGCTCTATTTGATTTTAATTCCAAGAAGAAGGAATACACGATTTTCCCTTTTCAAATACGATTGGAATTTAGAATAAAATCAAATGCAAAAAGCTAACAAAAGGAATTAGAATGAAGCGCAAATTAGCTTAAAAATAAACACGACTTATCTCAGAGTGGAGCCTAGAATATACTTGCTTTGATAGATTTTTCGACTGTTAAACTCTGAAATTCGTGTGCTATTTATAGCTGCAGAAATTCGTCTTCGACTGGTCTAGGAGTTCCCACGACTGGTCTTAGGAGAAACAGATTTTTGAATTTCTGCGCGCAATCAGGAAAACCGATGTTCGACTGGTCGTAGGCAGTCCACGACTGGTCGAAGGTCGTCCACGACCGGTCGAGACCCATTCTCGACTGGTCGAGCGACAGTGAATTTAGTCGCTGGAGTTTGAATCGAGGCTCCACGACTGGTCGAGGTTCGAGTCGAGGACATCCCACGACCGGTCGAGCAGACTCCAAGACTGGTCGTGAGCGAACCAGAAAATCCGATAAAATTGAACAAGTCCAAGACTGGCCTAGGAAATTCTTAGACAGGTCGAGCCAGTGCTAGGAATGGTCGAACCAGAACCAGCACTAGTCTAAGAGCAGATGAAAAACACGTTTAAACACAGTTGTATAATGTATCCAAAATGACCTACCCTAAGGTCAATGACTATGGTCTATCAAACCTGAATAATGAAGTATGGACATTGAACTCTACTTCATTCAACGAATGATAAATCTTTTAGTACTTGAAGCCTGAAGTACGAGTCGTCCAAAGACTTGACACCAACATTTATCTTGAGTTTGCTTTTGAGCTTCACACCTTCAAACACTGCTTGTATCTTGAACTTGAATAACCTTTGCTTGAATCAAGAATACTGTGTCTTCTTTATATCTTCGAAATGTACCTTGAAGTCACTTGAAGAGTCCATAAGTTGATATGGTGTCTTAAACATAGAACACACCCAAGACAAGGTTTTGACACACAAAATTTGACAACCAAAAAGGTATCATATAATAGCACTAACAATCCCGAACCCGAACCTGATTTCCTAAACCTAAACCTTAACCTATTCTCAATTCCCTAAACCTATAACTTATAACCTAAACCTAAACCTAAACCTAAACCTTAACCTAAACCTAGACCTAAACCTATAACCTTAACCTAAACCAAAATCTATGACCTAAAAATTTAACCTATAACCTATAACCTAAACTTATAATCTATAACCTAACTGTAACATCTCGGATTTTTGCCAACTTGGAATTAGACGTTCTTAGGCAATGGGTTGATCCTAACACCTTATTAACTTGTCAGAACTCAATCCTAAAGTCTAAAACCGCTTTTGAACCCATTTCCTTCACAAATCCCACCCTTCACCACCTTGTTCTTCAATTTTTCTAAGTACTTTCACCCTAGACACTATCTTAAACTAGCTAAGTATGATAACTTCGATCACTTTATATACAAACTACAAAGGCCCAGGTACCACCTCAGACAGAAATTACTCAGGACTAAATCCTTTAGAAATTAGGCGAGAATTAGCAAGTGTTAAACTAGAGTACCTGTGAAATTAGCACCAATCACTTTAAATATGATCTGCAAGACCCAAAACTTGTAGAATCATTGACGCTAGGTTACCCTAAAATCTAGGATCAATCTCATTACCCAGCTGCTCTCGGGAGCATCTCGAAACTCCGTATCAGATATGGACCGCACGTCAGAAGTCTGATTAACACGAAGTTAAGGAATTAGGATCGCCTTGCTGGGCTTCGCAACCATCTTGGAAATAAAATCCAGATAGTGTCCCAGCGCTATTCGCTTAAGCTCGGAGCGGAGAGTGTGAGAAATGTGAAATTAATTCAAAATAAAATATGAATTTATGAAATCTGGCATGTGACGCTTGCGGGTCAGTATTAAGCAACCAGACCGTCAGAATCAGACCAAATTACACCGTCGGATCAGGGATATTTCCCCAAACATAGTCATGTACTCGGAATCTTCGATCAAGATCCGTTGACCGTTGAACTGAAACTGGTCCACCACGCGTGATCTGGGAATCTGACCGGAATGAAAACTTAACTAAACCTAGATTCAGTGTTAGTGAGCTTAAGTCTGACCTTTGATTCAAGGGGGCCCGCCAGAAGTCCTCCGTTGAGCTGAAACTGACTCATTTTAGTTATAACCTAAGTATACCTTAAGCTTAGGTCTATTTCGGTGTAGTTTTAGGCTATATAAGGACCTTAAAACCCTCTCTCATTCAGCCATACAAATTTAAGAAAAACTCTAGGAGAGGAGAGAGAGTGTGAGAGAAGTGGGAGAACCTCCTTGCTATTCTCCCCTGTCATTCTACAAGCTCAACCACTCCATTCTAATTGTTTTACCGGCGATTCCTGCGTCATTTCTAGGTAAGAAACCCTAACCCTAATCTGTTTTGGGGTTGTGATAGTTGTAGGTTATGAAATAGCTAACCTATTTCATTCTATAGGTTACCAAACTGCCGAATACGAAAGCTTAGCAAACCTATCAAATTCGTTACGATTCTACGATAAAAGGTGCGGACTTTAGGTGTATAGGTTATGGTTTTCAACGCTTTCAATGTTAGATAATGATAGATTCATGATCTGCATGCAATTACACATGTACAAAGTGCTGTCTGTTTTCCGTTTCGATTAAATACGAAGAATATGGAATTTTGTGTATTTTAGGTATTTGTAGAAAGTACCGTATACGTATAAAGTTTGGAAATGTGTTTGCATCATATTTGTTGTATGAACATATTATATATGTGTATAACACTTACTTGGAGAGAGGGTTCGCCCTAATACATGTTTTTGCTAATATACACTATGTATGTTAAAATAGTGTATTCTAAGTGTTTGTGAAAATGCTTGTAAGAGTAAGTGCTTAGATAATCATGCTTCAGGTAGGAGTTGAGATGGGATTCTCAACTACGTTAGAAATGTATATGATTTCCTCCATGATGGTCGTTCAATTTAATCGCTTACTATGAAATATATGTGTTTGCATTACTTGTTTACATTGTGCTTTGTAACATGCTTTATGACATGTTTGTTAACATGCTTGAATTACTTTGTTTATTATGCTTTACTCCACATGCTTTGAATGAGAATTGATTGCGATTGAGACTATGATTATAGTTTAGACAATCGGTATCAGACTTGAGTTCGTAGTTGAGATTCAATTCGCCACGTAGGATGTGTCTGACGAACCCGAGTCGTACTTTGGTTGGCGACAGTGGTTAGGCCACGCAAAGTGCTTATGCACTTCATGTCGTTCAGTTGATTATGCGCTCGAGCTAGTCAGGCTCATCAAGTAACCTAATATGTCTAATGTATGTTCACCATGTTTGGACGCTACTGCTTGAACCTAGGGTACCAAACTTACCAGTGAAATCCCTTTAACCATGGTACCTCGATCCGCTAAGACTCATGAGCCGGGCATGGTGGTATGGGACACCGTGGTCAAGCTGTCGGCCTACGCTGGGGCCACGTGCCTCCCCGTAGTGTCCATTGAGCAACCAGACTCGTGAGCCGATTATGGTGGTATGGGACACTATATTCGAGCTGTCGGCGTACACTGATTGGTGACGAGCCCTTTGTAGTGACCTCGAGCATACTCTGAATTTGCGGTGAGGCGACGAGTTTTGCCGCGGTGTATAGAGTATGAACTAGGCCTGTATCAATTTAGTGATGAACTGTTAAAAAGGTGATGGGGGAGTGGTGTAACGATTATGTGTAAAAGCCCTGACAGCCTTTGCAGCGCCCTAAAACCACACTATCGTATGAGATTATCTAGGTTTGACGACCCTAGAATGGATCATGTTTGGGAATGATACAAGGGAGGTACCTTAGTTTCCTAATCCTGCTGTTTGAAATGGACTAATAACAACTCGGTAATCATGCTCATCATCGCACTGCATGTGCCTGGAAGATGTGGAGCACTATAGAATGCAAGCATGCCGCGAACGTAAGATGGTGTCGCATGAGGGAGTATGTCGGTGAGGGCATGCATCATGGCTGCATTCATACTTGCATTAATAAGAGTAGTTAGGAGTGTTTGATTGTACTGCTTTATCATTACTGCTTGACTGAATTGATAACATGTTAACCTATACTTTATCGTTCCACTAAGTTGATCACTCACTCCCACGTTACGGGACGGTGCTTGCAACACCAACCAGACTGTCTTAGCTACAGGTGATGGCGATGCTTGTGAGGCGGAGCCGGACCTTTGCATTGACTATGATGCTTACTTGTGTTGGTTGTTTTCTGGCGGCTTCATGTGAGTCGTGTCTTGATTGACGGGGTTACAGGGATGTCGACTAGATGATCTTACACATTTTGGTACATTTTGGAGTTGTACTTGTAATAATTTAACCTGGTAACGTTATCACACTATGGAGACTCACCACAGTTTATATATTTTATATATCTATCATAGTCTTCCGCATGCAAATTTAACTGTCTCTGGAGTATGATATGCTGTTTGGGTATAATCCCATTCATGTTTCAATGCTCTCATCATAATCATCATTATCTGTGTTGCATAAGTGATGCGTTGGAACTCGGGAGCTGAGCTTTGCTCGACCCCCAATTTTCAAGGCGTTACACTAACCTTAACCTAAACCTAAAACCCTAACTTATAACCTAAAACCTAAACCTAAACCTAAAACCTAAATGTATTCTCAAATCCCTAAGCCTAAACCTACACCTAATCCTAATCTCAACTCCCTAATCTAAACCTAAACCTAAACCTAAACTTGAAAACCCAAACCTAAACCCGATCCCGAACCTGAACCCGAACCCGATTTCTTAAACCTAAATCTTAACATATTCTCAATTCCCTAAACCTATAGCTTATAACCTAAACCTAAACCTATAACCTTAAAACCAAAACCTATGACCTAAAAACTTAACCTATAACCTATAACCTATAACCTAAACTTATAACCTATAACCTAAACTTAACCTAAACCTAAAACCTAAACCTTAACCAATAGCCTAAAACCTAAACCTAAACCTAAACCTAAAACCTAAATGTATTCTCAAATCCCTAAACCTAAACCTACACCTAATCCTAATCTCAACTCCCTAACCTAAACCTAAACCTAAACTTGAAAACCCAAACCTAAACCCAATCTCAAACCCGAACCCGATTTCCTATACCTAAACCTTAACCTATTCTCAATTCTCTAAACCTATAACTTATAACCTAAACCTAAACCTTAACCTTAACCTAAACCTAAACCTTAACCTAAACTTAAACCTAGACTTAAACCTATAACCTTAACCTAAACCAAAACCTATGACCTAAAACCTTAACCTATAACCTATAACCTAAACTTATATCCTATAACCTAACATTAACCTAAACCTTAACCTATAACCTAAACCTAAACCTAAACCTAAAACCTAAATGTATTCTCAAATCCCTAAACCTAATCCTAATCTCAACTCCCTAACCTAAACCTAAACCTAAACTCAAAAACCCAAACCTAAACTCTATCCCGAACCCGAACCCGAACCCGACTTCCTATACTTAAACCTTAACCTATTCTCAATTCCCTGAACCTTAACCTATAACCTAACCTAAACTTAAACCTATAACCTGCACTTATAACCTAAACCTATAACCTAAACCTAAGCCAAACCTAAACCTAAACCTAAAACCGAAATGTATTCTCAAATCCTTAAACCTAAACCTAATCCTAATCTCAACTCCCTAACCTAAACTTAAACCTAAATTTGAAGACCCAAACCTAAACCCGAACCCGAACCCGATTTCCTAAACCTAAACCTTAAGCTTAACTTATTCTCAATTCCCTAAAGCTATAACCTATAACCTAAACCTAAACCTTAACCTTAACCTAAACCTAAACCACAACCTAAAACCTAAACCTTAACCTATAACCTATAATTACCGAACCTTAACCTAAACCTAAAACCTAAACCTAAGCCTAAGCCTAAACCTATAACCTAAAACCTAAACCTAAACCTAAAACCTAAATGTATTCTCAAATCCCTAAACTTAGACCTACACTTAATCCTAATCTCAACTCCCTAACCTAAACCTAAACTTGAAAACCCAAACCTAAACCTGATCCCGAACCCGAACCCGATTGTTGTAATAATGTAGCCCAATCACATGGCAACAAACAAGAATGTATCCCTTTTAACACATGCCCCTTTTACAAAGCTTTAATTTTTGTTGTTGTTTCTATTAATTGAAACACTTTTTTGCATTATTTGCTTGTATTAGTTTTATTTTAATGATTAGTTTTATTTTAAAAAAGTGCCCACTTTTTTGGAATAAGTTTCTGCAATTCTTCATGATTCTGAATTATAATGTTTTGTTAGTTGAATATTTTTTTATTAATGAAAGACACAAAAAGAAAATTGTTACTGATTTTTTTTTCCTATTTTTTTACTTATGATATTAAACTTATATGTATTATGCATGGATGAATGAAATGTGGATAAGATTGTTTGTGTTTGGATGGATGTAGTTTATGTTTGATGGATTTACGTAGTTTGGGTTTAGATGGATGTGAATGTGAATATGATGAAATATATTGTATAACAGGTGTATATTAGGAAGAATACGAAGATTGTAATAGGTCAAATTTGAAAATGTCCTTTAAGGAACATAGGAGACGGCTCATAGCAGTCCTTTTATCCTTTAAAAGGATGGTCCATAACCGTCCTTTAAAGGCTCATAAGAGACAGTTCATAGCAGTCCTTTTTAAGGACGGTCCATGACCGTCCTTTTAGAGGATGGTTCATAACCGTCCTTTGAAGGCTCATAAGAGACTGTTCATAGCAGTCCTTTTTAAAGACGGTCTATGACCGTCCTTTGAAGGCTCATAAGAGACGTTCCATGACAGTCCTTTTTAAGGACGGTCCATGGTCGTCCTTTGAAGGCTCATAAGAGACGGTCCATGGCCGTCCTTTGAAGGCTCATAAGAGAGTCTATGACAGTCCTTTTTAGGGACGGTCCATGACCGTCTTTTTTAAGGACGGTCCATGACCGTCCTTTTTTAGTCAATAAGAATGACGGTTTACAACCGTCCTTTAAGTAATACGACACGTCAAAATTTGACGGCCCATGCGATTGTCCAAGACCGTCCTTTTTAGTCATTTGAGACAATTTTGGACCATCCTTTTTTTACTGTTTTGGCGTAGTGTGTGTGTGTGTATATATATATATATATAATATATATATATATATATATATATATATATATATATATATATATATATATATATATACACACACACACGCGCGGGCCCAGTTTTAGTTAACACTAGTAAAGGTTCCCCCAAGTGTTGGTTATGCCCTGTTTTGTTGCAGTAATGTCTTAAAGTTATTTATTGTTGATTAGAGATGGCTAGGATTCTAGGATCATGGATTTAGGTTGTCTAGTTAGAAATGGCTTAGAAATTGTAGGCGCCAAAAATTTAAGTCAATCATTTTTAGGCTAATTTTTAAGTTGAAAATACTCACAAAAATCAAACATGCTTGGGAAGTTATAATACCCCATTTACCATGCATTTATTATGAAAATAAAAATTTCAAACAACCCTTTAGCTTGGCTCACTTGAATCACATGTCAACTTACATGTTTGACCCACATTTAAAGGTTAGAGTAGACTTCAAATATAGATCATGGTGTGCCTGATAAAAATACGGGTGGTGTCCTTCACAACTGCTTGAAAAAAAATGCACGAAGTTCTGCTCACATATTAAAACCTAAACTTTATGGAGGGTGACCATTATTTTTATGGGCCCGACAAAAAGATCATGCGGAGCCGTGATTCATGTTGGTCACGCTAGAAGAAACAATTGAGAGAGATGTTCCCCCTTCATTTTTATAAGGTCCACATTAAATCTACTCAAACCATTAGATCTGTAACAGCCCGGATTTTTCCTAACCTGGAATTAGACGTCCTTAGGCGATGGGTCAATCCTAACACCGGTTTAACTTCTCAAACACTCAATGAAAGCCTCAAATCCCTTTTCAAACCATTTTCTTCACAAACCTCACCTTTCACTACCTCGTTCCTTAAATCCTTCTAAGTACTTTCACGTTAGACACTATCTTAAAGTTTAGGTGATGAAGAACAATACTTAAACTAAACATTGCTTCAATGGTCTAAGTACCACCTCAGACCGAAATCACTCAGGACTAAATCCTTTAGAAATTAGGCGAGATTTAGCTAGTGTTAAACTAGAGTGCCTATGAAATTAGCACCAATCACTTTAAATACGATCTGCAAGACCCAAAACTTATAGAATCATTGACGCTAGGGTACCCAAAAATCTAGGATCAATCTCATTACCAGGCTGCTCTCGGGAGCATCTCGAAACTCCGTATCAGATCTGAACCGCACGTCGAAAGTCCGATTAACACGAAGTTAAGGAATTAGGACCGCCTTGCTGGGCTTGACAACCATCTCGAAAATCAAATCCAGATAGTGTCCCAACGCTATTCGCTTGATCTCGGAGTGAAGAGTGTGAGAAATGTGAAATTAATTCAAAATAAAATATCTCAAATAGTAATCTGGCATCTCTCACTTGTGGATCAGTTTTAAGTAACCAGACCATCAGAATCAGACCAAATTACACCCACAAATCAGGAGAAATTTCATACACATATCCATGTACTCGGAATCTTCTATCGAGATCCGCTGACCGTTGAACTGAAACTGGTCCGCCATGCGTGATCTGGAATCCCGCCTGAAATGAAAACTTAACTAAACGTAGATCCGGTGTTGGTGAGCTTAAGTCCGACCTTTGGCTCAAGGAGGCCCGCCAGAAGTCCTCCGTTGAGCTGAAACTGACCCGCTTTGGTTATAACCTAAGTATTCTTTGACCTGGAGTCTATTTCGGTGAGTTTTTAGACAATATGAGGACCTTAAACCCTCTCTCATTGCAGCCATATGAATTTAAGAGAAACCCTAAAGAGAGAAGAGAGAAAAGAGAGAGAAAGTGTGGGAGATGTAGGAGAATCTCCCTGCCGCTCCACGAGCTCCACCACTCCGTTCTAATCGCTTTCCCGGCGATTCCAGCTCCGTTTCTAGGTAAGAAACCCTAACCCTAAACTGATTTGGAATTTTGATAGTTGTAGGTTATGAAATAGCTAACCTATTTCGTTCTATAGGTTGCCAAACTACCATATAGGAAAGCTTAGCAATTCTATTGACTCCGTTACAATTCTACAACAAAATGAGAGGACTTTAGGTGTATAGGTTACGGTTTTCAACACATTCAATGTCAGATAATAATAGATTCATGATCTGCATGCAATTGAACATGTACAAAGTGCTGTTTGTTTTCCATTTCGATTAAAGATGTAGAATATGGAATTTTACATCTTCTAGGTATTCGTAGAAATACCATATACGTATAAATTTTGGGAATGTGTTTGCCATGATTATTTTTTGTATGAATATATGGTATATGGATAAAATACTTATTTGGCGAAAAGATTCGCCATAATACATGTTTGCTAATATACACTATGTATGTAGAAATAGTGTATTGTAGAAAGTACCGTATATGTATATATTTGGAGATGTGTTTGCCATGACTATTGTTGTGGAACATGTTATATATGCGTAAAATACTTGCTTGGCGAAAGGATTCGCCCTAATACATGTTTTACTAACATACACTATGTATGTTGAAATAGTGTATTCTAAGTGTTTGTGAAAATGCTTGTGAGAGTAAGTGCTTGGATAATGGTGACTTAGAAAGGTATTGAGATGAGATTCTCAACTACCTTAGAGACCTACATGATTTCCTCCATGTGGTTGTTTACTTTAACTGCTTACTTGTGAAACATATGTGTTTATATTCTTGTTTATATAGTGTTTTACCACATGCTTTATAACATGCTTTATGATTTGCTTGTTAACATGCTTGATTTACTTTGTCGATTATGCTTTACTCTACATGTTCTAAATAAGGATTAATTGAGTTTGGGACTATGTCTATAGTCCAGACAATCGGTACCAGACTTGAGGTCGTAGTTGAGATTCATGTCGCCACGAAAGATGTGTTTGACGAACCCGAGTCGTACTTCAGTTGGCGACAGTGGTTAGGCCACACGAAGTGCTCATGCACTTCATGTCATTCAGTTGATTGTGGGCTTGAGCTAGTCAGGCTCGTCAAGTAACCCGATATGTTTAATGTATGTTCACCATGTTTGGTCGCTACTGCTTGAACCTAGGATACCAAACTTACCAGTGGAATCCCATTAACCATGGTACCTCGATCCGCTAAGACTCGTGAGCTGGGCATGGTGGTATGGGACACCGTGGTCAAGCTGTCGACCTACGCTGGGGCCACGTGCCTTCCCGTAGTGACCATTGAGCAACTAGACTCGTGAGCCGATTATGGTGGTATGGGACACTATATTCGAACTGTCGGCCTACACTGGCGTAGCCTGGCTGTGGTCCTCAGTCAGGTTGCATCCGGGTCCCATTATCAATAAGTGGATTGGTCGGGCTTCGAAAATAGACTGCCAGTTGGTAGGACGTTAGTGGAGTGACCTCAAGCATATACTCTAAATCTGCGGTGAGGCGATGAGCCCTCCCGTAGTAACAGAGTATAAACTAGGCCTGTATTGATAAGGTGATGGGGGAGTGGTGCAACGATTCTGTGTAACAGCCCTGGCAGCCCTTGCAGTGACCTAGAAACACACCATCGTATGAGATTGTCTAGGACTGACAACCCTAGAATGGATCATGTTTGAGAATGATACAAGAGAGGTACCTTAGTTTCCCAATCCTGCTGTTTGAAATGGACTAATGACAACTCGGTAATCATGTTCATCATGCATTGCATGTGCCAAGAAGATGTGGAGCACTGAGGAAAGTAAGCATGACGCGAACGAAAGATGGTGTCGCATGAGGGAGTATGTCGGTGAGGGCATACATCATGACTGCATTCATACTTGCAATAATAAGAGTAGTTAGGAGTGTTTGATTGTACTGCTTTATCATTACGCTTGACTGAGTTGATAACATGTTAACCTATGCTTTATTGTTCCACTGAGTTGGCCACTCATTCCCACGTTATGGGACGGTGTTTTAAAACACCCACCAGACCCTGTATTAGATGCATGTATCACTGGAGCTCAGGAGACTGAGCCCGACTTCTATGACGATCAGGAGGAGTTCTCCTACATGCAGTTCGCTGGAGGCTTCGCATAGGCTGTCCAGTGCTACGGGGCTACAGGGTTGATAATTTTAGTTGTATTATTTCGACATCTTGATTCAGAACCAACATGTATATATACGATGACTCAGTTAGTGTTCTTACTCTGGAGATCGAGAATATTTTGTTTCATATATATCTATATACACCTTTCAATCTTCCACTTACATTTTATACATGGATCTGGAGTATGAATTACTGTTTTGGTAGAATCTCACTCATGTTTATTGTACTATCATAGACAACATTTAATCATCATTATCTATGTTGCATAAGTGATGTTCTGGAACTCGAGTGTTGAGTTACTACTCGACCCTCAATTTTTTGGGATGTTACAGTTGGTATCAGAGCATGATTTGGATTAAACCGGACCTGGGTTATGGTCACACGATGCACTCTGACACACTCTGACTTAGGAGGGAGCGACGGAACGTAGAAACAGTCATAGATATCCCGATTTCGCCAATTGTCGAAGTTCACTAAAAATAAACACCGAAAACGAGTCTGTATTCAACCATGGTCGCACGGGTCGAGCTTAAAACATTCCTAGGCCGTCTATTAATGAGTCTAAATTATAATCCACCTCACCCCAACCATTGAAAATTGAAAGAATACGGGATAAGCGTGATGATGATAACTACTCCGAATCCTCGGAGCTTCTCTGGACTCCTCACAGAGACTTCTCGAATCCATGAGGAAAGAAAACAGAAAGTAAAAATAAAGTCTAATAAATTTGAAATTGATTAATGAATGACAAAAGAAAAATGAGTTTACAACCCTTTAAATAGGGATACCAAGTAATGGGGAAGAAATCAGAAACAAACTACAACTAAAACTCCTAGAATTCGCGACTTACTATAAGGTCGTGATGTCTATTAGTGGGCAAGGTTTTCGGTCAAAAATAGTAAGTGTTCTATTTGGCTTCACCAAACCGTTCTCCTAATTATTCTAAGCTCTTTTCATCATGGGCATAACTCCTAAAGCCCAACGGATGAAGAGTAATCAAGCTAAAACTACTATTTTTAGTAAAACGAAATTGAAACAGGAAAACGACCGTCAATCGGGGGAGTTTTTCACAATTCTGGGCTGCGTAACCCAGCATAGCATGGTTGGTTGGCTTCATTAGCTCGTTCTACCCCAAATTCATATATTTTACGTCAGATAACTGATTCTGGATTGCAAGATACGTCTGATTTGTCCCGAAACGACCCGAAAAGGAGCAAATCGGGGTCGGGGGCCTACCCACGTTAATCTAGGGGTACCCAGGGTGGGACTCAGGGTTTTTTGGGGCCTAGGGGGCATGAGGAACTCGTCCATGGGGCGGGCCCTCAAAAAATAGAAAGTTGGTCGGCGAGGCCTCGCCGAAATTTGGGTTGGGCCGGGCCCGCAGCTCGGGCTGATATCCTTTGGGGGTATAAGGCCCCCCTGGTATCGTGCCATCCACTTCCTCCCTCTTAAAACCCTACCTCCTTTATAAACCTCCCCTCCAAGCCATTTTTCCCTCTTAACTTGCTGTTTTCTCTTCGTAATCACCCTTTCAATCGTCCTCTCTGCTAGTTTCGACCACCACCCACCCATTCCTATCGTCCATAGCAGTCCTTTCCTCCTTTCCCTCTTCGTTTCTCTCATTTGGACTCCCACACGTCCCATTTGAAGCTCTACAACGTGTAAGTTCCCTAAGCTATCTTATCTCTCCATTTTCCTTCCCCATTCACTGTCTTTTGGGCCATTGCAATACCTGTTAAGCCTCCTATCCGTGGAGAACCAATCCTCTAGCCCTCTTTCTTTCCATTCCTTCCCGTTCCATGGCCTTTCTCGCAATTGTTTCGGCCATTTTCTCCATCTCCGCCATCCTCTCTTTTATGGGTAAGAGAAAGAGCGCCGTTGATGAGGCTGGGCCTGGTCGCCCTACACGTTCAAGGCGACCTAGAGGCACCCCGGCGAACATGCACATTGAGCGGGAGTTGCAGACGAAGCGGGATCTCGATCCACAAAATCTTGCTGGGAGAGCTTAGTTGGCGGCACTATCTCATGGAGTGTATGAGAATCGAAGAGCGCTGTTTGAAGCTGAGGTAGATGGGTGACTCTTCGGCGAATACTTCTTGCTCGAGCAATTGGAGGCGGCCCATTGGGGTCCGCTGTTTGAGGCCAGGGGTCGCGCCAATGCTGGTACTGTCCGAGCCTTCTACGCCAACATTGATGTGAGGGTGATTGCGTGGCTTATGCATATGCCCCTTGGTGACGTACATGCTAGTGAACAGAATCTGGGGACTGCTCGTGAAAGGGACCGCCGCACTCGGTTCCTTTGTTCCCAGCTGGTTCCGTGGCAGCCAAACAAGAGTCTGCTAGCGTCCCATATGACAGACGAATTCTATCTACTACATCACATCTTCACATACAACCTCTACCCCAGATACAGTTACCGCATTAGGCGGCTTATGTTTTCTTGTTAATAGATGTAGTAGTAATTGGTAGTATGTTTTAAGTATTTGAAGCTTGGTTGTAATTAGTTCACATGCATCTTCAGTCATGATTCATGTAACTTTGTTATCCATGTATTGTGACAATTTTAGGTAAATGAAGAGCATGCAACTTCTTTTGTTATGGAGCGTGTAGAATGCTTAAGTGCTTGTGTATTGGGTTAATTTGCTTTATCTCACATGCGTTGCACCCTATGTTGTATAGGGCTTGCCGCGGAAATATACACGGAGCACAGCACACCTCCTACTCACTGATATGATGGACCAAGCTCCTTCTCAGGGTGATGGTCGCAGAGACCCTAGTTTGGGCCCTGATCGCAGGACTATACCTGAGTCTCTGCCTCCCACTGGTCCTATAGTTGGACTACCCCCTTATACACCACTGGTTCGCAAGAAAACCGGGCATCCTCTTCGACACTGTATGAGTCGCATGCCGCTTCACCTACTGATGGGTTTGAGCAATTGTTGTTGATGATGCATCAGCAGCAGATACAGCAGCACCAACAGCTTATGGCCACTATTTCTGAGGCCTTGTCCCAGCGTGGCAGTGCGACTCCACCTTCACCACCTGCACGTCCTGTTGAGACGCAGTGCAGGCCTATCCTCAGCAAGAGGCCACCTCCCAGGCTTTAGGCTCTGCTGACCAGCAAAGGCGAGCGAAACGTCGGTGTACGTATTGCAACAGAGGGGGACACACTGACCCCTTTTGTTTTACCAAGATGAAAGACAATGGGATTACGCCACCTCAGAAGACCGACCGTCTGCCGCCACGTGATACATTGGCTCCACCCTTACGACATGCACCACCAGTGCAGCCATTTTACCGCTCGTCTGTACCTCAGAGTAGGCCACCTCAACGAACTATGGCAACGCAACCAAATCATCCTCAACGAGTCCGTGTGCATGCGCTTGCCGCTGAGACACCTGAATTCGCAGCTGCAGCGCCTTTGGCCTTTGAGGTCACTACCCACATTCAAGGTACACCTGTTTTTCCTAATGGTACACATTGAGTCTATTAAACCAATTCATATGAAAGAAAAAGGCCTAACACTGGATTATTACAAAAGTAATACGGTAACTAGAGGTGACACTTATAATAATAGGAGGGTTGTGAAATGAAGAATTTCTACAACTTCGTGTTGCCAATAGGGTAGGTCACTAGATGGTCACTAGCTGGGGTAAACCTTCCTTAGATCGTTAACATTGAAATTACTGGAATAAAGACAATTAGGGTTCAAGTATTACATTAATTCATACTACTAGACTTATCAATAGTTACGAGTTAGGTCACAATAAATAGAGTTAGTGTATTCACAAATGTTAAAAGAAACCTTAGCCAATTCTATACTCTTGGAAACCTCTTTAGGATGATCTATTAGGACATGGATTTACTTTGTCCTTGAATATAGATTATAATAAGGACTCTCTTAAACCAAGACCTACTGGGCAACCTTAGAAAGAGGATATTTGAACCTTTCAGCGATGGCCATTCCCTAAGATTTTAGAGTGATCGGACTACGAAGTACTGAAATATACAACTGCGAAGTATTCGTGACTTGACCCAATTCTCAATCCTGGGCGACTGCCAACGGACTCACTGCTTAGCCAAGCAGAAGACCAGGATCGATTAGGATTAGGAAGGGATACGATGAGCCTTCTACCCTGGCAAAGTAGATGATCAATGTATCGGGATCAAGCCTACTATAACCATCTCTACGTGTTGGTCAAACAATGAAAATAGCTATCTTACTCTAAATTATTGGGAATTATCGTCAAGACTACAAATAGGTAAAGAAATAAATTGTAGCAAACCATCAGGGTATAAGAAATGGATAAAGAAATAAGTTTTAAGGGGGGTTGACTAAAATGAACCAGACTAGTATATGCCCTACCACGCGTAGAAACTCGAAATCAATAAAACTTAGGCAAAAGAAATAATTACATCTTTCTTTATTACCCTTAGCCAATTTCGGGGACGAAATTTTATTTTAAGGGGGGTAGATTGTAACAGCCCAGATTTTTTCCAACCTGGAATTAGACGTCCTTAGGCGATGGGTCAATCCTAACACCGGTTTAACTTCTCAAACACTCAATTAAAGCCTCAAATCCCTTTTTAAACCATTTTCTTCACAAATCTCACCTTTCACTACCTCGTTCCTTAAATCCTTCTAAGTACTTTCACGTTAGACACTATCTTAAAGTTTAAGTGATGACGAACAATACTTAAACTAAACATTGCTACAATGGTCTAAGTACCACCTCAGACCGAAATCACTCAGGACTAAATCCTTTAGAAATTAGGCGAGATTTAGCTAGTGTTAAACTAGAGTGCCTGTGAAATTAGCACCAATCGCTTTGAATACGATCTGCAAGACCCAAAACTTGTAGAATCATTGACGCTAGGGTACCCTAAAATCTAGGATAAATCTCATTACCCAGCTGCTCTCGAGAGCATCTCGAAACTCTGTATCAGATCTGGACCGCACGTCGGAAGTCCGATTAACACGAAGTTAAGGAATTAGGACCGCCTTGCTGGGCTTGACAACTATCTCGGAAATCAAATCCAGATAGTCTCCCAGCGCTATTCGCTTAAGCTCGGAGTGAAGAGTGTGAGAAATGTAAAATTAATTCAAAATAAAATATCTCAAATAGTAATCTGGCACCTCTCGTTTGCGGATCAGTTTTAAGTAACCAAACTGTCAGAATCAGACCAAATTACACCCTCGGATCAGGAGAAATTTCATACACATATCCACGTACTCGGAATCTCCGATCGAGATCCGCTGACCGTTGAACTGAAACTGGTCCGCCACGCGTGATATGGAATCCCGAATGAAATGAAAACTTAACTAAATGTAGATCCGGTGTTGGTGAGCTTAAGTTCGACTTTTGGCTCAAGGAGGCCTGCCAGAAGTCCTTCGTTGAGCTGAAACTGACCCGCTTTGGCTATAACCTAAGTATACTTTGACCTGAAGTCTATTTCGGTGAGTTTTTAGACTATATAAGGACCTTAAACCCTCTCTCATTGCAGCCATATGAATTTGAGAGAAACCCTAGAGAGAGAAGAGAGAAAAAAGAGAGAAAGTGTGGAAGATGTGGGAGAATCTCCCTACCATATTTCTCTGCCGCTCCACGAGCTCCACCACTCCGTTCTAATCGCTTTCTTGGCGATTCCAGCTTCGTTTCTAGGTAAGAAACCCTAACCCTAAACTGATTTGAGGTTTTGATAGTTGTAGGTTATGAAATAGCTAACCTATTTCGTTCTATAGGTTGCCAAACTGCCATATAGGAAAGCTTAGCAATTCTATCGACTCCGTTACGATTCTACGACAAAAGGTGAGGACTTTAGGTGTATAGGTTATGGTTTTCAACGCTTTCACTGTTAGATAATGATAGATTCATGATCTGCATGCAATTGCACATGTATAAAGTGCTGTTTGTTTTCCATTTCGATGAAAGATGTAGAATATGGAATTTTAAATATTCTAGGTATTCGTAGAAATACTGTATACGTATAAATTTTGGGAATGTGTTTGTCATGATTATTTGTTGTATGAATATATGGTATATGGATAAAATACTTATTTGGCGAAAAGATTTGCCATAATACATGTTTGCTAATATACACTATGTATGTAGAAATAGTGTATTGTAGAAAGTACCGTATCTGTATATATTTTGGAGATGTGTTTGCCATGACTATTTGCTGTATGAACATGTTATATATGCGTAAAATACTTGCTTAGCGAAAGGATTCGCCCTAATACATGTTTTACTAACATACACTATGTATGTTGAAATAGTGTATTCTAAGTGTTTGTGAAAATGCTTGTGAGAGTAAGTGCTTGGATAATGGTGCCTTTGATAGGTGTTGAGATGGGATTCTCAACTACCTTAGAGACTTGCATGATTTTCTCCATGTGGTTGTTTACTTTAACCGCTTACTTGTGAAACATGTGTTTCTATTCTTGTTTATATAGTGTTTTACCACATGCTTTATAACATGCTTAATGATATGCTTGTTAACATGCTTGATTTACTTTATCTATTATGCTTTACTCTACATGTTCTAAATAACGATTGATTGAGTTTGGGACTATGTCTATAGTTCAGACAATCGGTACCAGACTTGAGATCGTGGTTGAGATTCATGTCGCCACGAAAGATGTATTTGACGAACCCGAGTCGTACTTCAGTTGGCGACAGTGGTTAGGCCACACGAAGTGCTCATGTACTTCATGTTATTCAGTTGATTGTGCGCTTGAGCTAGTCAGGCTCGTCAAGTAACCCGATATGTCTAATGTATGTTCACCATGTTTGGTCGCTACTGCTTGAACCTAGGATACCAAACTTACCAGTGGAATCCCGTTAACCATGGTACCTCGATCCGCTAAGACTCATGAGCGGGGCATGGTGGTATGGGACACCGTGGTGGAGCTGTCGGCCTACGCTGGGGCCACGTGCCTCTCCATAGTGACCATTGAGCAACTAGACTCGTGAGCCGATTATGGTGGTATGGGACACTATATTCGAGCTGTCGGCCTACATTGGCGTAGCCTGGCTGTGGTCCTTAGTCGGGTTGCATCCGGGTCCTATTGTCAATAAGTGGACTGGTCGAGCTTCGAAAATAGACTGCTAGTTAGTAGGATGTTAGTGGAGTGACCTCGAGCGTACTCTAAATCTGCGGTGAGACGATGAGCCTTCTCGTAGTAACAAAGTATAAACTAGGCCTGTATTGATAAGGTGGTGGGGGAGTGGTGCAACGATTCTGTGTAACAGCCCTGGCATCCCTTGCAGCGACCTAGAAACACACCATCGTATGAGGTTGTCTAGGACTGACGACCCTAGAATGGATCATGTTTGGGAATGATACAAGGGAGGTATCTTAGTTTCCCAATCCTGCTGTTTGAAATGGACTAATAACAACTTGGTAATCATGTTCATCATGCATTGCATGTGCCTGGAAGATGTGGAGCACTGAGGAAAGCAAGTATTCCGTGAACGTAAGATGGTGTCGCATGAGGGAGTATGTCAGTGAGGGCATACATCATGACTGCATTCGTACTTGCATTAATAAGAGTAGTTAGGAGTGTTTGATTGTATTGCTTTATCATTACTGCTTGACTGAGTTGATAACATGTTAACCTATGCTTTATTGTTCCACTGAGTTGGCCACTCATTCCCACGTTACGGGACGGTATTTTAAAACACCCACCGGACCTGTATCAGATGCAGGTATCACTGGAGCACAGGAGACTGAGCCCGACTTCTATGATGATTAGGAGGAGTTCTCCTACATGCAGTTCGCTGGAGGCTTCGCATAGGCTGTCCAGTGCTATGGGGCTACAGGGTTGATAATTTCAGTTGTATTATTTCGATATTTTGATTCAGAACCAACATGTATATATACGATGACTCAGTTAGTGTTCATACTCTGGAGATCGAGAATATTTTGTTTCATATATATCTATATACACTTTTCAGTCTTCCGCTTACGTTTTATACATGGATCTAGAGTATGAATTACTGTTTTGGTAGAATCTCACTCATGTTTATTGTACTAACACAGACAACATTTAATCATCATTATCTATGTTGCATAAGTGATGTTTTGGAACTCGAGTGTTGAGTTACTACTCGACACTCGATTTTTTGGGATGTTATAAGATTCCACACTAAAATTTAGACATGAAGTCTAAATATCATACACATATGCAGTATACAAGGGAAATAGTGTGGAGAGTGAACATTATCCCATATGTTGATTTTAATTGTGTGATTTGAGTTCATCATGCAATATTTTGGCCTTGGGCCTAGGATAGGATTCTAGGATCATGGATTTGTGGCGCCTACAACATCAATTTCAAATTTTGGCAGTGGGGCCCACCTTGTCAGGTGTAGTTATCACGTGGGGCCTACCAAAGATCATATATTTTCTGCAAAAGACTGTAACACAAAGGGTGTAATTTCCTCATAACCACCGTGATGGTGAGGTGGGTTCCACACAAGATTTTTTTTCCATCACGGCCCACCCCATGATCTTGCAGATCATTCTTTAATTATTGAGGCCCACCACAAGTACAAAACAAGAGGAAATATATAATAGGTAGAATGCATACACCCTACTAAGTGAAAAAGGGAGAAGCCACCTAATTTATAAGATCACATGGTGGGGCCCACTTGTCAAATCTGACGTGGGGCCCATTATCATTTTTAGTTATGGCGTGGATTCCCCCATTAAACGAAATCTCCTTTTTTCATCACTCGAATTGAACAAATCTACCAATCAACGAAAGGATCCAAAATAACACTCAACATTGGGCCCACATGTACACAAAGGAGCATGGGACCCGCACGTTGTCCACATAGACAGTGTGTGGGGCCATGCATGCTGTCCTTTGGGTATTGCGTGGTCCATCTTGATCTGTGCACAAGATATAATGTGGGGTCCACCATTTGATTGGGTTTGACCATTCCATTACATTCATCTGTAAAGAGTCTTGAAGCCTTACATGATGGACGTACGATGTGTATACTTGGAGTCATCTCGTAGGGGTGGCCCACCAATTTCTCTCTCTCTCTCTCTCTCTCTCTCTCTCTCTCTCTCTCTCTCTCTCACGGTTTGCACACGGCAGAGGAGAAGGGCGTCTGGTCCTCTTCTATTGTATAGGGGAGAATCACCTCTTAGTAACATGGCAATGCTCATGGGTCCTTACTCTTGCTGGGGTGGTAGACTCTTAGGAGTTTCAACACCTGGTCAAGGGTTTGAGTACCCATATGTGGTGAAATTCCAGTAAGGCGTGAGTGTGTGGGGTATATGTGTGAGGAAGGAATGGATACGTCAGTTGTTTGATTTTGATGATTACATCTATGATAAATGAATTTTTTATGTCATGGGTTAGAAGATTTCTAAAAATTATATATATAGATGTCGTGAAATTTCATTAAGGTCCACCAAAACATACAAAAATCAACGATATCTAGTGGCCATTAGCGACATTGGCCTTATAAATAAATACCTTTTCAAAATTAGGCTAAGATTCTCATAAGTACAAGAGTAATCTTGGACAGTTGGCCTACAGGATACAACTACTATTACCCAATCCCAACAGTACACTCGTTGTACGTGGGCTGGAACCAGCGTGCAAAACTAAATCGAAGTGAGTTGACTCGGTAACGAACTCAATTGGTAAAATAAAACTGAACCAAAGATGAATTTTGAAGAACTAGAGAAAAATCATTGATTTTTAATTGAATAAATTCATAAAAGTAAGAAGTCTATTTGTAGATCATGATTAGGTACTTAAAATACATTTCAAATGGATTAGGTTTGTTAGTTTTGAACCCAACCGGTGCGACAACCTGAATAGACGTGTCCCTAGTTTGAAATTCGTGTAAAATCGGTAGGTATGAGTATACTCGTAGATTATGGAACAAAACCATTAGTGTGAGTGTACTCTTAGTCCTCACATAGACCTAAACCCAGACCTAGGTTCCCTTGAGAAGGCGCTCAAGTCCCATGCAAAACTCCTTTCTTATATACTTAGATTTTTCTTTGGTCCTTTTCAATGTGGGACAAGAGATATACTAAAAATAAAACACTATTTAAAATAAGAAACAAAGAGGAGTTTTGAATTTTTGAAACACTTTATTTTAAAATCATTTTAAAATACAACAAGTCCCCACATGTTTTAAATTCAGAACACTTTTGTATAAGTTAAAAGAGTTGTGTAATAGTGTCGATGTCTATTCAACTTTAATCGATAGTTAGAATAAGCAAGACAAGTTTACAGGAATTAGGTGACTATCAATCTTTAACTTAACCCTTTAAGCGTAAAGGGCTATACATGTCATTCACACAACTTTTTTGTTAGAGCTGGTTCTACGGTTTAGTGAGTTTTGCCCATGTAGCTTTACTTGAATTTTCATGAGTGCTCTAGATAAAAGGGATATATAATCTCATAAAAATCGGCCCCACTTCCACACTCATATACGTTAATTTCATCAAGTATACACAGTAATTGGATACACCGCTACATTTGGTTATGAATTCATTAAGAGTTCAAAAACTTATCATCTCATACCTTACTACTTGCACTACTTACACCATAGGAAGGGACAAGTTCTCTACAGTGCTTTACAGTCTCCTAGTGTCTTATTGTTTATCCATTGAACCTATCTCATGAGATCTCCACTTGTATAGGTTGGGTAGCTGACATTGGTAGCTTATTTGATTAGACTCAACCCTATTTCCTTCGATGTTTTCATGAATAATCCTTTAGAGAGTCCTTTGATTAGAGAATTTGTCATATTCTTTTATAATTGTACGAAATCAACAATTATGACCCCATTATTTAACAAGTGTCTCACAATATTATGTTGGAGTCTAATGTGTCTACTTTTACCATTATATATTTTACTCTTGACTCTTACAATAAGTGCTTGAAAATTATAACAGACAAATGTTTTGGACACAAAGGTATATCTGTTAACAGATTTCTAAGTCATTCAGCTTTTGAACTTGTCTTTTTTAAGGCGACAAACCCATATTTGATAGTCGACCAAGTAATGCAAGTTTGTTTGATAGACTTCCAATATATTACACCTCCACCGAAGGTGAAAATATATCTGCATGTGGATTTTGTTTCATCTGAATCAATGATTCAATTGGAATCACTATATTCTTTTAATACAGGAGGATAACATGTATAACGAATGCATATGCAAAAGTACCTTTCAAGGATTATGTGTATATCTATTTAGCCTACCTACTGCAAATGCAATATCAGGTCTAGTACAATTCATTAAATAGGCTACCAATTACTTGAGAATATTTAAGCTGAGATAGATTACTTACTGTATTATTCTTAAGATGCACAAAATGATTATAAGGTGTACTAACAAGTAAGCAGTTGAAATGATCAAGCCTTTTTAATATTTTTTCAATGAAACGAAATTGAGACAAAATAATGCCATCATCTTTTCTAATTACCTAAATACATAATATCATACTTGCTTTTCCTAAGTCTTTTATATCAAAGTTAGAAGACAAGAGTTTCTTAATTAGATTGACTAACTTAACATTAGTTCCAAACATAAGCATGTCATTTACTTATAACCAGATTATAACACCATCATTACTAGAGAAATTTCTATATACACATCTATTTACATCATTTACTAGATATCCATTTGACTTTAAAAATATTATCAAATTTCTCATTCCATTGCTTAGGAGCTTGTTTTAAACGGTACAAGGATTTAATTAACGTACACACTTTGTTTTCCTTTCTTGAAATTATATAACCTTTAGTTTGCTCCATGTAGATTTCTTTTTCTAACTCCCAATTTAAAAATATTGTTTTAACATCCATTTGATGTACTATTAGCTTGTATATGAATGTTATTGCAACTACTACCCTGATCATTGTAATTCTAGTTACAAGTGAATACGCATCAAAGTAATCATGTCCTTCTTTTTGTCTAAAACTTTTTGCAAACAATCTAGCTTTAAATTTATCTATAGATCCGTTTGGTTTAAGTTCTTTTTTAAACACCCACTTACACCCTATAGGCTTGTTCCTAAGAAGAGGGTCTACGAGTTCTCAGGTGTTATTTGACATGATCGATTCTAATTCATTGTTTATAGCTTCTCTTTAAAAAGAAGTATCATGAGAGTTTATGGCTTTTGAATAGGTGTTAGGATCATCTTCTAATAAGAAAGTGAAAAACCAATCCCCTAAGTTGGCTTTCTTTTGTGCTCTCGTGCTCCTTGTACGTTCTGCTTCTACTCCACTATTCGCATATATGCTTCTACTAGTTAAAGTAACATCATACCCACTAATTTCTTTTATTTCTACAGATCTAGTCATTGGAAAGATATTTTTATGAAATTTTGCATCTCCAACTTTTATAATAATGTTTGGATCTACAGGGTTATCTTTCAATTTCAAAATTAAGAACCTCTATGCTACATTATTTTCTACATGTTTTAGAAATCTACAATCAGTTATCTTATGAGTAAGTTTTCTTTTCTTAGTTTCAAGTAACCCTACTTTAGCCAGATACCCCACACTTTAAGATATTTATAACTAAGAGTGTGATTTTTTCATAGTTCATATGGTGTCTTATCAGTTTTCTTATGAGGTATTCTATTTTATATATAATACGCAAATAGTATGGCTTCTCCTTACATATAAATCAGAACTATTCAAAATAGCGTTCATCATTTCTTTCAATATTCTATTCTTGCATTTAGTTATTCCATTTTGTTCTGGGGTATAGGGATCAATGGTTTCTTGTACTATGTCATTCTTTTCACAGAGTTCTCTAAACTGGGAAGCAGCGTTTGAAGTATCGGTATCGCTACAAGTTTTGTTGGCTAGGAATACGGAAATAATATCGATATCACTGATAATATCGCTAATAACCGAAAATGTAGGGAAACATGGGGAAAATGGTGGAATTTTCAACAAAACTTTATGAGATGTTAAAATGTACATATTTGGATATTTAGAAATTAAAAAAAAAATTGTAAAAAGAATGCATACATAAAAAGTTTTCATTTAATGAGGCCTTAAAAGGATATGTTGTTGTAAGAAATCAGATCAACCATCCCATTCATCCTATTTAACCATCCAACCTTCCATCCAAACATCCATCGATATTGCAGAATATCAACAACACATGATATTTCACCAAGAAATCATTAACAATTGAAAAGGAAATGAAAGATTATGGTCTTAATATCGCGCATGTTGTAATATCGATAATATCGAGATATTATAATATTATCAATGACAAATTGAACACTACATACAACCATGTGCCCATGAAAAAAATTGAAATAATTTTTTTTTAATAAACAAAAATTTGATGATATCAATACGTTGGCAATAGTATTGAAATATCGTCGATACACTTATGATACAGGCATTACTTAGAATTTACATAGTCAAAAATATTAGTGAAACATTGGCGATATTAATGCATTGGCAATACAAGCGACACCTAGAATTTACATAGTTGAAAATATTAGAGATTACAATAGCGATATTGATATGTTGGCGATACTTAGCGATACATTACTAATACCTAGAATTTCTGATGCTACCAATGTTATCGGTATCGCTACCAGTGTTATCGGTATCGCTGAGTTGGAGAAAAAGATAATATCGGAGATATTTCGATAATATCTTCGATATTTTGAACACTGTGGGAAGATTCATACTCTCATTTTCTATCTAATCTAAGTCTTCTAATGTTTCTCATAAGTTGGTTTCCAACTTCTTCTTTATACTTAATGAAGGATTCTAAAGCTTTATTTTTATTCCTTAAAAAGTATACTCTAGTATATCTAGAATAATCATCTATAAATGTTACATAATACCATTTGCCTTCTCTAGACATGTGATTCATAAAATCACCTAACTCACTATGTATTAATTCTTATAACTCATAACTTATGCAAACAAATTTAAAGAATTTTCTGACAATCTTGGATTATATACAAGTTTCACATTTTTCGAAGTTATCGATTGAGATGTCAAGTAGTAATCCTATTCATTTCATCATTTTCAACGATTTTATGTTCACGTGTCCTAATCTACTATGCCATAATGAAATAAATTCAACAATATAAGTAGAACTAGATGGCATCTTATTATTATTATCATAAGAAATGTTTACAACGAACAAACTATTATTACATTAACCATTTTCAAGGAAGATTCCATTTTTGGTTAATACAATCTTATCATAATCAAATATTAGTTTAACTCCAGCCTTTTGTGATGAATGTCAGGCACATGCAGCTTGTTCTTTATCATTAAAGTTTTTTCCGATGCGAACTTTAGAACAACATTTCATTTCCTTTTACAACAATTGGAGAAGATCGAACATTTCCCATAAACAGTTGTTCCTTATCTCCTATCGCTTGATTGAAGGTAACTATGCTCTGATCCTTACATAAATATCGAGTTACCCCGGTGGCTAATATCTATTCCATATTCTTTACTTGGAAATACTTCAAACATTACAGTGATAACCATGTCCGAATTTTCTTTAGCTTCACCAAGATTGACATGAGATTGTGTTTTTTTTTTCTAAAGCCTACATTCATTTTCATGATGTTTAGGCTTCTTATAATAGTTACAATGCCCTTTTGTTCTTGAATTTGCTGTTTGTTTTCTTCTTGAGCCTACACTCCTTAGAGTAATTTTCAGGCCTTTCACAGTTTTAACAATACTCTTTTCTTTTCTTTTTTTGCTTAGTTGTACCTGATTGTTTATACTAAGTTAGCCTTTGATACAAATTTGTTTGCATTTTCAATTTGGTCTTTATTTCTATTAGACTCCTCTATTCTTATGTATACGATTATATTTTCTAAAGAAATGTCATTTTTATTATGTTTCATTCTATTTTTGTATTCTTCATAGGAAAGAGGTAGCTTTTAATCAGTACTCCAGACAAGAATACTTTGGTCATTTTCATCCCTCAATCATCAGCTCATGTACTAGATTATGATAATCATGAATATGATTCATGATGACAGGTTTATGATCTATCATTTCATAATGAATGACGTTTGCGATAGTGTGTTTTTTAGATCCTGCATCTTTAAGAACATATTTCTTTTCTAGTGCGATCTAAATGTCTTTAGCAGATTCATAAGAAACATAGATGTCGCATAATTCAGTGAACAATGTATTTAGGATGTAATATTTACAGTTATTGTCATTTTTTAATTCATTTTCGTTGGTTGGATCAACTATAAATTAATATAAAAAAATGTGTGTGTGTGTGTTGTTATATATATATATTATATATATATATATATATATATATATATATATATAGTGCAAAAATGATTTTCTGTTGAATTCTATTTTGTCAGTTCAACTGTAGGGTTGACTGTGATGGTGACCATGGAATACAACAAAGTTCTGGTTGTAACTCAGTTTTTAACTAGTTAGAAAAATAATTGAAAACTGGTTATAGAAAGGAAAAGAAGAAGAACACTTTTCTATTTCCAAATATCGAATAAGATGTCTACTATTTTCAATAATTGAATATTTGGTTTCAAGATTGTTGGAAATAATGTGTTGAAAATAGTAAATAATATTCGAAAAAATAGAAACTTAATATAATAAAAGAAAGTAAGAAAACATGACTTATTTATTTGAGTCGAGGCGTGACTGGGTCATTTGGCTTTGAAACCAAATATGTCCTCCTTGGACCGCGTCCCATGTGCAATAGGAATCTAGGAAGGTTGGCCTCCAGGATACAATGATTATTATCCGTTCCTAACAGTGTACTATTGTACACGGGCTTGAACCATCGTGTAGAATTTAACCAAATTGAGTTGACTCAGCAACAAACTTTGTTAGTAAAACAACACTGAACTAAAGACAAGTTTTGAAGAACAAAAGATAAATCAGTTCTTAATTGAATAAATTCAAAAAATGAGTAGGTCTATATATATACCACGATTAGGTGTTTAAAACACCGTTTCAAATGGTTAAGTTTGTGGAGTTTGAACCCAACTAGTGCGACCACCCGAATAGATGCGTCCCTATTTTGAAATTCGTGCAAAACCGATAGGTGCAAGTATACTCGCAGAGTATAGAATGATACCGTTAGTGCAAGTGTACTCTCAGTCCTCGCATATATCCAGACCCAAACCCAGACCCAATTCCCCCTGAGAAGGGGCTCAAGCCCAATGCAAAACTCATCCCTTCTATACTTGGGCTTTTCTTTGATCCTTTCTGATGTGGTACAAGAGATACATTGAAAATAAAACACTTTTCAAAACAAGAAACGAGAAAAAATTTTGAAACACTTTATATTAATATCATTTTAAAATACAACACCTTTTTATTGGCCATGTCAAGGGGTACAGTGAGCCTCTTTAACTAGAGAGTACTGACAATTAACATTCGTTGCACCCTGCATACAACCCATATGTGCTAATTTGACACTTGTGCCTTCAACCATCTGCAAGTGCTCCATATATGTCAATGTGTTAATGTACACAAGTGCTACCCTCCAACTTAAGTGTTTACACCTTAAATATGACCGTACATCTATTGTACCACGAGTCACTTATTATGGGAAAAAAAGGACCGACTTGTAGAGGTAGGTCAGGTCGATACCTGGCATGCCCCGATGCGCAATAGAGGATGAGAAACCCAACCGCCGGATTAAGGAGGAAGGTCGATACGACCAAGGTCGGCCTGAGGGTCGGCACGACCAAGGTTGTCCTGAAGGTCGGCACAACCTAGGTCGGCATGAAGGTCGGCACGACCAAGGATAGATTTTCTAAAGGACAACCCGAAAGGCTATTAAGACTTATGAAGAAGTCAAAGGCTATAGAAATTGGATGTCACAAAGATGTTCTTCCTAATTAAAAGGACAGGTCGGCAGGCGGGGATGAGCTTATCTGACCTTATGTGCTATTACATCCATAGTCAGACCTTATCCGAAGGCCAAACAAATCCACCTCGATTCTCGACTGGCGTCCTGCCTTATCCGAGTCTGTGGTTTGACCTTATTCGAGGGAGCGATCTGAAGTTATCTCCAAAGATCGCGGGGGTTAATACACAATTAGCTTGGGATCCTGAGATCTCGGCAGAGGATCTCGGGAGACTCCCCAAACGTTAGGAACCCAAACCATCTACAACACGTACCTACTAAATAGGGAGGTTTCCTCCACGTTATGACCTCTAATCCACATTATCTCTACCCTTAAACTACTTCTACTAGACTCGAAATCCTAACTTTGGTATTAAAGGGTCCCCTGCTCTAGCCAAGGTCTCTTTTATCTTCTTTCTATACAGGTACTCGAAGGTCTAAAAAGGGTGGACCAAAATTTTGCATCAATAGTTTGGTGCCGTATGTGGGAACTGGCATCAAAAGTCATTCCCACCGCATCATAAGTTCAACAATGGCGAAAGGGAAGAAAAAAGCCCAAACCTCCTCTGTTGCCCTCAATCTCGCACCACCGGAGCAGCCTGGTAGCCATCGGGATTCCACTCCCCAATTACAGGTTGACTCCGCTCCTACGAGGCAAGTGCAACGATCCCGCAACAGGGGAGGACGGCTGGACTCCCTCGAACAACAAGTCGAAGCGTTGAATAGCAATATGAACTCCATGAGGCAATTGTTGGAGTAGCTACAACCCTGACCCATACAAGGGGTTGGGCAGGCAGCAAAGTGAGTGGTCCAAGACCCCTCTCAGCCCTCTGATGCACCTGATGCCTCCCACAGAAGTCGGCAACTTAGATCAGTAAGGCCGGTGCCTTCTCATATCACCGGTACTACTGCCCTAGCTGCCTCCGACCTCCGTCATGAGCTAGACAGGAAGAGGCGCGACTGTGAATGCTACCATATCTAGCTCTTAGGTTTGTCAAATTTTGTTATACAGAAACCTCTTGGAATCTGTATTTTGTTTAGCGGTTAGTGTAAAATAAACTTCATGTCATTCTTGCCAATCTTGTCTATATTCAAGTACAAGATCAATACATTCAAGTACACGATCAAGACATTCAAGTACAAGATCAAGAAGTTCAAGTACAACATCAAGAAGTTCAAGTACAAGATCAAGAGGTTCAAGAACAAGAAGTTCAAGTACTAGATCATGTCTTCAAGCTTCAACTACTTCAAGAGAAAGATATGTGATAAATCAATCTCACAAGTAAGGTTTGTTTGACCCTAGATTGACCTTAGGATAGGTCATACAATTTCCACTTATATCATAAGTAATTTGATAATTGTATAGGTCATTTTTTGACCAGTCCTAGTCATGGTTCGACTAGTCCAAACATTGGCTCGACCAGTCTAAGGTTTGTTGTGAATTTTCAGAATTTTCTGTTGGACCCTCAACCAGTTTTGGAGATCGCTCGACCAGTCGAATGAACAGTGCTTGACCAGGCTCGACTCAAAGTCCAGCAACATTTCTAGGTCCCACTCGACCAGTCGAGTGCATGGCTCAACCAGTTGAGCAGCGATCTTATCTTATCGCACTAGAAATTTTAAATGTTGTTGGTCCTTCGACCAGTCGAGCTGACCACTAGGCCAGTTGAGTGAATAGTATTTTTGCCTATAAATTGAGGACAATTTTTAGAGTTTTTAAATTCATTTAAAGTTATTCAAGTCACAACTCTGAGAAACTTGTCCCACATTCTAGAAGCTAATTGGTTAGTATTTAAGATTCTTTTAATAGCTTTTCTGCATTTGATTTTGTGATCTCTATTCAATTCTATTTCTTTTGAAAAGGGAATATTATTTTTACCCTTTTAGAGATCAAAATCAAACCAAGCTAGCCCAGGTTGATTTAATCTAAAAATCATTTAGACCTAAGAACCCTTTCATATGTGAGATTGGACATTGAACATCTACGTTGAACATCTACATCGAATTGGTTCTACCGGGCTTCATCAGAAGGAGAATCTTCAGATAAGTACATTTCGATTTTCTGTATTTGGTTTGTAAGATTGCCAGAAAATCTTTCATTTTTGGTTTTGACTAAGATAGACAAAAAATCTCAGTGAGTGAGATTTTTAATTGTGGTAGCCCTTTGAAAACACAATTGTGAAGGTTTTGGGTGAACCTTGGAAAACCTATTTCATAGTGAAAGCCAATGTCCCATGGGTGAGGATATTAGGAGTGGAGTAGTTGTGTGGCTGTTTTCTAACAGTTGGTGTACACACAAGCGAACCACTATAATTGTTGGAGTTGTGGTGAATGTTTATCTTTGTGCATTTGTGGTGAATGTTTGTAATCTACTTTCTGCACATGTGGTGAATGGTGTAATATTAGTAGATATTTATTTCTGTTTTATTCTTTATTCCTCTGTATTAGTTTGTGACTTTGATACACAGACCGTTCTAGTAATCAGGTTGTCCTACCATAAGTCATTGGTTTTTGGTGTAAGGTTGTCCTTAGAACAACATCTGTATTAACCTCTCAATACTTGTGCATTTGAGGTTGCTATTTATTTCTACCATTTGGTATTGATTAGTGCTATCTTGTTTTAGTTCTTTCTTAATTTTGCATTTTAATTTTAATTTGGCATAGTCCTATCCCCCCCCCCCCCCCCCCCCCCCAAGGACCCCCCCCCCAACTCTTAGCTCGGCCTTTTCAAGTGGTATCAGAGCCTAATAGCTCATTTATTTGGATTAATTTCCTAAGCTAACCGATCTGAGCTTATATCATGTCAAATTTTGATAGCATTTCAATTACTAAGCCACCACCATTTGATAGCTCCAATTATGCCTATTGGAAAGCCAGGATGAGAATTTTCTTGAGATCTATCTATGAAAATGTGTGGCAATCCATAGTAATTAGATGGAACCCACCTACTATTGAAGTTCAGGAACTTTTAGTAAAAAAGTTTTATAAAATTTTCAAAAGCAAAAAGAGAGTTGATTTTCAAAAACCCTCTAAGAAGAAAAAGGGTAGATATAAAACTTGGAAATCACTTAAAGACAACCAATGCTTCAACTGCCATGAATATGGGCATCTAGCAAATAAATATCCTAAGAAGGATAAGTCTAAAAAGAAAAGTATGTTGGTTACATGGGATGAATCTTCTTGCTCTGAAGTCTCTTCTGAATCAGAAGATTCTGAAACCGAGTCGGCTAATGATGTTAAAGCCCTAATGACTCTAGCCAAGTTCACTTTCTCAGATAACAATGATTCAACCAGTGAAGAAAATCTGAGTAGTGACCATGAGAATGAAGAAGACCTTCAAGATGCTTATGATGCCCTATATAGGGAAAGTTACAAAATAGCTGTAAAGTTAAAACTTCAAAAAGAAAAGTTTTTTAAACTAAAAGAGAATTTTGATAATCTAGTCTTAGAAAAATCATACTTTTCAGATTGCTTTGAAAAAACTAAGTGGAATTTAGATTTCAAAACATCCCAATTTGAAAACTTAAAATCTGAATGTGAAAAGCTAAAACTAGAAGTCTCATCGCTTTTAAGTTTGAAGGATACATGGAGGTATGCCCAAGGTGATCCTAAATTAGAAAAACTTTTATAAGGATCCAGAAAATGTGGCGATCGATCTGGATTGGGCTATGATAAAAGTATTCCTCCCAAATATAAGAATACTCCACTGAAATTTGTTAATGGGAAGTCTTCTAACTCAAAAGGGAAAAGCCTGAATCAAGATAATTCTAAAAATATTAAAACTTTTCAGACTTTTAAACCTAAAAGCAATCATATCAACTATAGAAATCAGAATCATAACCCTTTGGCTGAAAAAATTGTAGTTCTACTTAAGG
Organism: Magnolia officinalis; assembly: GCA_021015155.1. Taxonomy (NCBI): domain Eukaryota; kingdom Viridiplantae; phylum Streptophyta; class Magnoliopsida; order Magnoliales; family Magnoliaceae; genus Magnolia; species Magnolia officinalis. The sequence goes on along the minus strand of JAJHSJ010002492.1, from coordinate 46,529 downwards.
AGCTTCTAAAATATAACTTAGTGGGTGGGACTTATAACAACTGTAAACATATGATGTCACGCCCCAGACTCGATAACCGGACTCATAAGGAACCCGATGGTCGGTTCTGGCCGCAACAGCCTCTGTAGTATCCCATTCTCGGCTCCTGAGGCAGGTTCCGATCCTGGGATCCTACGAGGAGGATTTTCATGACAGTATAATCATTACCAATACGAGCATACCCAAGATCACAACAAGTAAATCTTAGAATAACAAAGGCACACATCACAAAATCCACTAAGAATTTAAACTTTTACAAGTATCCATAAGGTCCAAAAGGACATACATAAGATAATAAAGGGAAGAAAGGAAGTCTGCAACACTGGGTCCTCAAGCTCAGCTCTAATCCAAACTCTGCCACTGCGACGCCTGCCTAGGATCTCCTGCATGCATCAATCGTACATAAGCTTATAAAAAGCTTAGAGGGTGGTGAAAGTGTGTGACAATGGTGCTCAGAAGAAGATAGAGAATGTAGAAGGGCGTCATGATCAATACCAATACCACTAGCCTTATCAAGGCTATCATGAATGCAAGAAACTATATCAAGGCAGTACGATAATGCAGGAAGCCATACCAAGGCTATATAATGCAATGAGTATTGTAATGCGATGAGTGCTATAATGCGATAAGTACTGTAATGCGATGAGTATTGTAATGCAATGAGTACTGTAATGCGATGAGTACTGTAATGCGATGCGAAGTAATGTCAGTGCTCATATCTAATTCACATATCAAATACATTTCCATCATAAGGAAATCATCGGGGTCCATTACACTACTGGATGACTGCCGCTCTATAGACCCCGCACAGTCAAACGAGCGTAAGAGACATCACTACCCTACCTGTGGATAGCCAATCACCAGCAAGGCCTGAAAGTAGTGGACTCATTCACGAGCTGGTCAGACTCAGCCTAGCAATGCCCCCTTACATCAAGTGAGTAAGGCGACACCCCTATCCAACCGACTACACGATAGTGGGAGTCGCGACCTAACGGTATAAGGCCCTCGTGCGCTCATATATTCTACTCGGTCACGGCGTTGGAGCAGATCCTTAATACCATGGAAGTTTTAGGAATTTCACCCATGGGCATCCTATGCACCCGGTATGCTCAAGTAACATTTTCGGTGTCCAATCCTGGCCATCCACGATGTAACTGTGGAGGCTACAGCCCTGATGAAGCAAGGGCGATAATTGTCCATATGTTATGCAATGCCAGATGCATGAATCACACAATCAACCATGCATCAATTCCAAGTATCCAACGTGCTCAAAAGGGAATACTACGTCCCTCGGAGAAGGTAACATGCAATGCCCAATGGCACAATATGACCACACACACAGTGTCAACCAAGCATACAATAATGTACCTGGGTCATGAGGATGAATTTAATCACACTATATGGCGATATACAATGTATATTACATTTCTCCTATCCAAGAAGGAACCAAGACTAGGTACTTAGACAATATCCTTAAGGAAATTCAACTTCTAGTAGGGGCCCAGCCATTTACCTGGGGTAGCCCACGAGACTAAGTATACAAGTTACGGGTCTAAGTAATATAGAAATGAGCCTAGTAAGAGTCTAAGATGAGTATCCAATCACTCTTAAATACAACTGGGCTAGATGGGTCCATAATGGGCACATTTAACCACCATTCCCCAAAAAGGTATATCAACCATGAACTATGTGGACAGAAGGCCCAAGGCTTACATTTAAGATACAAATAAAGGTAACCACATACATATATTCCTTATAATAGGCCATAAAAAGATATAATACCACTTTTAACAATATGGGCCCTAAGAGAGAAATTAAGGCCCAAGGCTCAAATCCCCAATGACTATAAAATCCACGCATTAAGTTGGACTTGGTGGGCAGTTTGCGTACACAGTATATGGCTCAAAAATAAGTTTAAGTTTGGATGATGAAATTGGCCCAATTACGTCAGCCCAATAACTAGCAATTTAAGTGGACAACCAAGGGCCCAATATTATCCTTATCTTAGCCCACAAGTCCGTCAAAATGGTGGAAGTTGGCTCAATATATGGTTGGGCCAAGCTAGGACGTCCCAACCCACTTTGGGCCCATGGGATGCCCAAAAAATCTGATCTAAGATGGGGTCCTCATGTGATCACTAAAGGTGATCCAAAAGAATGCACTAATTAAGCCCAAGGATTATAAAATATAAGCATGCAACACGCACACAAGTTCTCAATATGATGGGTCCCATGTCCAATAAAGTTTCAACCATAACAATGTACATTTAAGGCCCTTTGATAAACTTTTGGCCCGTTTGACTTCCTAGATCTGCTAAGGTCCAGAAATTAGTTAACTATGTGGGAATAATCTCATGAAGGCCAACTATACCCACTGGGGGACCCCACCAAATGGAGAGTGTGTATATGTCATGAAAAGATCAAGTGGGCCTGTTACTAGATTGCGAGTCCAGCAACAACCCAAGGCAGATAGTGCATCCACAATCGGGCGATCCAAGGCTTGGATGGCCTGGACCAAACATGCGTTAAGGTAGGTTCCACATACATTCACATTGATCCTTAAACAAATGGCCTAGGGCCTATGGTGGGCCTTTAACCATCCATAGAAGAACCCATGGGCCTACCTTAGGCCCACCCAAGAGGACATCCAACCTCAACTGGTTTCCAAGAGGTAGCCCGCCACTACTCGAACATGAACTAAGGCCCAAAGCCTAAGGCAATCCATGGCCCAGTGGGCTTATACTCAAAGGCCAACACATAGGCAATATGGTGGGCCCTCAAGTAAGGTTGGGCCCAACTATAAAGATCCCGAGTCCGCTCATTGTGGTGGGCCTAATGGGCAGCCCATTATTCCAACATATGGGTGATCCTTACATTTAAAACAAGTAAGTTGGGCCACAAATCTCGGTCCAATTATGGTTTACTTTAATGGGCAAACAAGGGCGTAACTACCTGAGTATTTTGGCCCATAAAACCCATCATAATAGTGTATTAATATAGGCCCAAACGTTAGGGGAATCAAGGCTCAAGGCCCAAGTCCCAATGGCCATAGGACTCATACATTTAGTTGAACTTAATGGGCAGCCCATGAGCACAGAAACATGGCTTAAAAATAAGTTTAAGTTGGGTGAAATGGTTGAGATGTCATCCCAACCATGATTCTAGGGTCTAGATGACCTATCATGCTATGGAATCCAAGTAATCCTCCATGATGGGGGCCTATAGAGGGGAAACCCCATGTATGGACATGCATGCATCAAATAGGTCATTTGGCCACAACTAAGGGATGATGTAGGATATCCACCATGGATTGGTGGGTCCTACACTTCCCACAAAAAAAGAGATCTAAGGACATTAAAATATAAATCCTAAGTCCTAGGAGTACACCCACCTTAAAATGCTTCAAACTTGGACGTCCTAGCTCCTAGTGCACCAAGGTATCTATATCAATGGGTGAGATTGGATTTAGATGGTTAGATTTAGAGGATTAAAGGGGAAATGGGGTTGGAGAAGAGAGGGAGATGGAAGGAAAGTTGTTGGATTTTTTTTTTTTACAAATGGAAGAGAAAATGAGAAGGAGAGAGAGAGAGAGAGAGAGAGAGAGAGAGAGAGAGAGAGAGAGAGAGGATTTGTAGGGAGAAATGATTATGTTGTAAGAAAGCAAATGATAGCCTATGATGACAATAACAATGTTGCTATACTTAGGCTAGGTTTGGGTGATGTCTAGGTGGGTAGTGTCAATTCCATGCAATAGTGTAGTGTATGTGTGTGTGGTGTGCATGGAAAATTGTGCCATGGAGGTGGTCCACATGCATTTGTACAAAAAGTGGGCCACATGATGAAATGCTCATAACTTTTGATCCATAGGTCGGATTGACGCACAAGACGCGTCGTTGGAACCGCAACGACGATACGAACGAGATGGCATAGGTCTTGGGTCGATCCGAGTCGGGTCTACATGACCGAACTCAAGGTGACCGTAAACACAATCCGAGGGTCGCAAGTCGCCGGAATTCGACCGGTAGGACCGCGAGACCATGATGAACAAGATGCATACTCACACACACACATGCACACATGAGAACTAGGGTCGGGTCTCACACATGCCCATATTCAGATGTGGTCAGAACATTGCAACCACCCACCACCTCACTAGATTCCGCTGTGTTGTCCACCTTCGGTGTTTCATCTAATTTTTTCTCTTTTTAGGCTTTAGGACTTTGACAATCCTTCTTCATATACTATTGTGTCTCATGATTCCAACACTTCATCTTTCACTTGCCCTTAGACTTAGATCGAGAGCACAAGTTTTCCTTCTATTGTTTAGAATTTATTCCCCTAGCAATCAACACATTCATAGAGAAACCATCGCCACTATTATTCTTTCTCAATTGCTTCAAATGAATGGTTGAGATGATAGTTTCGAAGTCTATAATCTCTCTATTGTGGCACATAGTGTTTAAGAAACTCTATCAAGACTGTGAAAGAGAGTTCGATAGAATTAGGACTGGATCTTCCTCGCCAATCTTCACTTCCACACTCGTCAATTTGCAAAGTAATTACTTTATTAAACGCGCTGATATATTTATTAGTATCTGATCATTCTGCCATCTTCAAATTATATAATTACTTTTTCAGATATAGACGGTGAGAGAGAAATTTCATCATGTACAAGCTTTTTAATTTCGTCCAAAGCGCTGTGATGGTCTTTCGATCAAGGACATTTTAAAGGACCTTGTCAAATAGACATAATTGAATCGAAGTTTTTGCTCTCTCATTCAATTGTTCCCACTCTTAATCACTCATAGTCATTGAACTCTTTGTTACGCTAAGAAGTGAATGTTGCAATACATGTTAAACTAGAAGGCTTTTAATCTTCACCTGACATAATTTAAAATTATTTTTTTCATACTTAATGTTAGATTCCTTCATCATCATGTCTCAAATTCAAACTCGAATCCCAATATATAACTCTAATACCACTTGTTAGGGGACTGAGGAAGCAGACACTAAATTTGAATCAAACAAACAAAAGACAAATGCAACAAAACATACATAAAAATACATAATTTTTACATGAAAAAACCATGGCATAAAGCGACAACAAATCCATTATGAAACTGATATTATAAGATATAGAACTTACTTATAATGTAAAATTCTTCTGAAAATCCTAGCCTCCATCTAGACTAAGCCCTTCAATCTGATCGATACCCTAATCATGTATTTTATATATATATATATATATATAATATATATATATATATATATATATATAATAAGAAACAATTTACATAATTATGTAAAATTGTGTACGTCGTTGATCTAAGCATTGATCAATCGACATCAATCGAGCAACCCTCAAACAATTGAGTTCCTATATTTAATCAATCGAACATACTCAAAACTGTCTAGAGAGTTTATAAGTATTTTTTGAATTGTGTTGATCGCTCGAACCTTCAAGGTCAATCGCTCGAAACCTATCTAAAACTGTCTAGAGACCAATCTGTCTAATCCAGAATTCACTTAATCAATTGAGCCTATTCAATCAATCAAACTTCTCTATTTCTGCACAAATTGAAGACATCAAGACAACATATAACAGATATTTGTCGTCTGTGATTTCCTTTCTAACCTTCCATTTTCCCCACAAAGGTATGATCACATGATGAATGGTATGACTTAATTTATGATTCACAGCATGCACTCAAAATCAGACGTGTTACATGCACGGAACTGAAATTGAATGGCTTGGTTTACTGCTTTTGAAGTACGATTATTGGTCAATAGCTTCATTTGTGGTGACACAAAGATGGACAACTCCAATCATCTGAATATCTAGGCATGAGGTTATGAGCGACACATGGTTGCGATTGCATTGACAATATAGGCAAAATGTACTTGTTTGAGATTGTTCAACCAGTGTGATTTCAGCCGACGCTCCATACGAAACGGACCCCACAATTAGAAACCCCACTATTTGGACAACTTGAATAGACACACACACCCAATGCAAAAGTACGGTGGATGAGCCACCATGGTTTACCTAATGCTCGTGAAGTATCACAGGTGTCTTACACTTTAATGGTTGAAAGTTGGAAACTGATAGAGGCCACCCTTTTTATCGAGTGTTTAATTGCCCACCGATCTATATATATATATATATATATATATATATATATATATATATATATATATATATATATATATTGCCTATTTCATGTGTACTATTGCCTAGGGCCGAAAGTCGGGCAGGTTCAACCTGACCAACCCGATAAAGGTTAGGTCGGGCTTGGGTCGAGGTCTCGGGTTGCCTGACCCAACCCGAACCCGACCAATATATAAGTTATAAATGATAATTGAGTGTGAATCATCTATGTTTAAGGCATATGAAATTCTAGTGACGTCAGGTCTGATTGGCCTACGCCATTTTGATGACTCAAGCTAACAAGATATGCTAGATATCTCTCTCTCAAATGGATTGTGTACTACGTAACATGACTTTTAGAGGAGTAGTTATATATTTTAACTAGTTTGTTTAGAAAAAAAAAGTACTTTACCATAAATAACCACATATATAATTAATAAAATTATAGGTACAAAAAATAAGAAATTTTTTGAAATATAATAGACTAATGTAATAACAAAAATAATAGCACGTATTCGCTTGACCAACTTGCCCAACCCGGCCGAGGTTGGGTTGGGTTAGGGTTGAGTTACAGGAACCGTGGGTTGGGCTAGGGTTGAGCACCAACCCGTTCCAATCTGCCCGACTTTCAGCCCTACTATTGCCTACCAGAAGACAACGATCCAATGCCTGTTGAAAGGAGGTTTGCCAAGGCAACGCGTGTGCAATAAAGCTTGCGTACACATCACACGTGTGCTAACATGGCTGCTGGTGTGTGCGAGATCCAGTCCATCCTACTGGTTGGTACATGCTTTTTAAAAATAAAATCTGATCTAATATGTTGTACTCTATTTCTAACAGTTGATGAAATAGTCGGTAAAAAAGTGCCGTTTCAAGAAAAATGTGTAATGTGCGGAAGATTTTTAGAGATATCTGTATAAATGGCTAATATTTATGAGATCCAAGCCGTTTATCTTGGTCTCTATCATGGGTAGGTGATGCCACGAAATCACACTTGTGTGATCTCAAATCCTGTTCACATACGCGTGCCATTTGAACGTTGACCATTGCATTTAGTTTTCTTTAGTCCACGTGCAATCTACAAAGTTGTTTGGGAGCGTGGATTTGGTACCCCGGATCCGGAAGCCCTAGGATTTGAAATCCTCCTAGCGTGTTTGGCACTGGGATTGTGAATAACTTTAATCCAAAATTGTTATGCATGATATATTTACACGAGTTTGAATTTAATTAGTAAATCAACTTTAATATCTCTAATTAGCGAGATATGTAATTTTTGACACAACGGTTGTGATAAGCCTACTGAAATATATGCTTTGCCAGAAAATGATGAAATTCTAAGTATCCTGATGGGCCACAAGCACAAGATTACCGAGTGACTAACCAACTATTTTTTATCGTTAATTAACATGGACGGACTGTGTTGGACAATGTTTGGACGGTGCCAAACGACCCCTAAAGTCCTCCCATCAGCAAAGAGACCATGTAATTAGTGTCATCTTTTGATGGCAATCCATCAACGGTATGGTCTAATCGATTAATGGCACTGATTGCATACATTGAGTCCATGTGCTCCGTACTATGGATAAACTCTCACTTTAATCACGAGTATGCATGGTCTGGGTTGAGCAGGTCTGTCATATCAGTTTCTGATCCACGGGGCAACCGTGCAAAGTTGAGGTCCACCATGTGGGTCCTCGTGTCTGCGACTACAATAGACTCTGCTCCAAAATATCTTTAAAATCCCCTACCTATATCGGGCAGGGAGTCGATTACCCACCTACAGTAGATAGGTAAGGCTTGATCCAAAAAGTAAAATAAATCCAAAAATCAAATCGACCACATTGTAACAAGCAGTTGGGGATTGAGCGTGTACCATTGAAATTCTTTTGGGGTCACATAAACTTTGAATCAATATTATTCCACTTCATACTGGCCGGCATGACCTTAAATATAGATTGGATGGAAAATAAACGTTGTGGCGGGCCCTATGAATATTTAAATGGTGAGAATCATTGTCCCCACTACTATTGTAGTCCACCTGAGTTTTATATATGCATCATTTTGGGATCATGATCTAAAATGCTCTTAACAAATGGATGGTCGGTTTGGATATGATAAATACATCATTGTGGGGCCTATGTAACGTTGATCTCCTTTGAAGGGTTCATACAACTCGAAGCTCGAGGAGCATCACTGCTCGTTTTCGCACGACACGTACCCACACCACCAACCTCTGCTGTGTTGACTTCATCAAGTTTCGTGGGTCCCATAGCGATGTATGTATTATATCCAAACCGTATATCCATTTGGCGAGCTCATCATAAAGCTTGAGCTGAAAATAACACAGATCCAAAGATCAAGTTGACCACACTGCAAACAGCCATGGGGGATTGAACATCTACCATTGAAACTCTTACTAGGTCACAGAAGTTTTCTATCAATATGATATTTTTTCCCTCTTCATTCAACTTGTGTGATCTTATGACAGATTGGATGCAAAATTAATGTTATGGTGGCCCTGCATATGTTTTAATTGTGAGAATCATTGTCCCACTGTTATTTGTGGTGTGGTCCACTAGAGCTTTGGATATGACTCACTTTTGGTGTCATGATCTAAAATGATCTCTTCGAATGGATGAACGGTTTGGATATAATAAATACATTATTGTGGGCCCATGTAACTTTGATCTCTGAACCGTTCGTACAACTCGAGGTCGATGATCGTCAGCGCTCGTCCACGCACGACACGTATCCCACAGCAGCGAGGTCGCTGGTGTGTGGTACACCAGTCAATCCGGCACATTTATCGATTGATATGAATCAAAGCGTCATGTGCTTTCTCAGCCATTGATTGGCCCCTAAATATTTTTGCTTTGATTGGACTATCTTAGAAAAATGCTTCGGTCCTCTCCCAACACTACAAGTTATAATACTCGTGGTTGCATAGGATCGCTCGCATGGTCTAATAAATTTAATCTAAAACGTTCAGTTCATTAGTTAATTCAGGGAAAGGAGTTTCAACGAGTTTCAAACTCATCATCCTCATTAACTATAAAAGTAGTGTCCTTGCTCTTGCTCCAGTGGTAAACTCTTAGGAGTTTCAACACCTGGTCAAGGGTTCGAGTGCCCATAGGTGGTGAAATCCCACTAATGCGTAGAGCTGGGTATCGAACTGAGTCGGACCGGATTGGGTCCAACTCGAATCGGTTCGAAATTTACATGGACTGACCCGAACTCGTTCCGATCCGGGACCGAGTCTGGGACATCTGACTCAAACCGATCCGATGTACAGTTGGCCTGACTCGAACCGAGTCCTACTCAGTCAGGAAAACCGAGTCCGATCGGGTAAGGTATGGTTCAGATTGGTTGGGTTTGTGGGTCAATTTTTTTTTTCAAATGCTTTAAAATGATCGTGAAAAATGGATAAACGGTATGGATACAATAGATACATCTTGTGGGGCCCATGTAATTTTGATCTCATTTAGGCCGTTCGTACAACTCAGAGCTCGAGGCATGTCTCCACTAGTCTTTGCACGACATGTATCTACACACAGCTGTAGCCTGTAATGACGCGATTTGTAGCTGTAGCTTGTAATGATGCAGATTTATTCCTGCGAAAGAATGCTGGGTGGGGCCCACCGAAATGTTTTTGAGAAATCCATCCCATCCATCTGTTTTATGAGATCAGTTTAGGATGTGTGACAAAAAATGAGGTATATCCAACACTCACGTGGGCCATATAAGAGGAAAAAGTGGGCATTCAATGAGCACCGTTGAAGCATTTTTATTGCCGTGAAAGTTTTGTATCAGGCTATAATTTTAGTGTTTTCACTTCATCCCATTGGGAATAACCTTGTAAAAGGTTTGGATATCATATAAACATCAAGGTGGAGCCCAGTAAGGTTTCAACGGTAGAAATTTCTTTCCCCAAATTTTCCTCTCGTGTGACCTACCTGAGAGTTGTATCCACCTCATTTTTGGTAGAATGTACTAAAACTAGCTCTAAAAACGGATGGACGGAATGGATTTATAACGTACATTGCAGTGGGTCCCACCCAGCATCCTTGCGCAAGAACTTCGAAATCCATGTCCAGCTGTAAGATCTTGTGTTAACGTGCCGAAATTTGAATTCGGATTTGGAATTGAGTTAGTCAGTACGCTCTTATTGTACTTAGTAAACTCAGTTACGTCCACCATGAATGTATGTGGTCTATCCACGCCGTCCATTTGTGTTTACACCTCATTTAAGGGGTTAGGCCCAAAATTGAAGAATATTAAAGGCTCGAGTGAATCATACCATAAGAAACAGTGGGAATAATGATTTCCATGTTGAAACTGTAACGCCTCGAAAAATCGGGGGTCATGCATATGCTCGACTCCCGAGTTCCCGAGTGTCACTTATCATCAATTTATGGTTTTATGATTAATTAAGTTTAGATGCGCACCTTAGAATTACTTGGAACATGAAACACAGCCACGACTAGTCTACTGGAATAAAAGATATATACATATACATACACACACACACACACACAACACACACATATATATATATATATTGTTGAGGGTAAAAATTGCATATCTGACCCCAGTAATTTCTTGGATTTACGAACATGATGTCGTTTAATGCCGTCATTTAATCGTGTTTGTGATACAAGGTACATTTGTGAGCTTGGACCGAAACAGAGCGCTAAAGGCGTGGATTTAACACTCAAGAAGCTCTAAGGCGAGGGACGGACTCCAGGGGACCAAGAACGACGAATTTACACGCCAGAGATCCAAGGAACTCAAGCCGTTCACGTTAAAGAGGCCACGCAGTCGTCCAGAATGCAAGATCACAGGGTTCCCGCTATCCGTTCAGCTTGAAACTCCATACGGGGCCAAGGGACCACAAATTAACCACACACGTTAAATTTCATCCGTTGGATCCCTGTGAAAGTGGCTAAATAGACAGATCAGCCCATAGATCGGTGAATTGGGTCCCACCTGATGTTTGGATACACTCTAAAATTGGTCTCAACCCTTCAATTTAAGTGACAAATCGGTTGGACGAAGAAGATCTTTCACACGCACAATCATGGGACCCATTAAAGTGAGCGAGAGTACACACTGGTTGTACACTTGCGTCCCACCGAGACCATCCAAGTCATTCAGCGCGAGCTGACCGACTCCTGCTCGAATACAAATAGAGATTTTTATCTCTGTTGCGCAACGGATGAATCAAGTCCATTTAGTGGGCCACCACCGTCGATCAGGCGGTCAATCTAGACCGTTCATTTACTCCAACGGGCAAAACCGACCGTACAAAGGGTGGGCTTTCAGATCCCAGCACGCGTACGCATGAAGACATCATCACCGCATCAAATGGACGGTGGAAACAAAATTCCATGGGCCACCCTTAAATCCATCCAAAACTAGCCATCTCTAGACAGTTTTTCGTGAGAGATCGAATGAACGGTGTGGATTTTTCAAACATCAGGGTATGTGGGTCCCACCAATCCACCAGCGCAGCATCTGCGCAAGCTCTGTTCGCAGCAGAGAGCTGTGGCCGATTCAAGTGGGTCATCGTCGCTGATCAGATGGTTGATCTGGGCCATCCATCTTCTATTACACGCAAAAACGTCCCAGGGAACGTTATCTTTTTAAAGGAAAAGAAGGAAAATGAACCAGCAACCTCGGCTCAGATATGCACGTAACTGAGCTGCGAACTTCCGCACTGATTTCCGCACCTGCTGTCCGTAAAGAGAACGCCGCTGGCAAGAGCTCCCATCCACCGACTTTTGGTTGCCTATAAGAAAGAAAGACAAAGAACGTGAGAGGGATTTCAATCTACAGTTGGAAGCTTGGGCAGAACGTGGAGCTCGGCGTGGACTGCTGAACGTGCACAAGAGAGTTAGTTTTCCTTTTGTTTTGTTTTTCTTTTCTTTTGAGTATTAGTCCAATCATGTTGGGCTAAACCTCTTAGCTAGGGCTAAGAGGTGAAGCTTGTAACGTGATTAGGATGGTAGTTTTGCTTTGATTCATGATTATTAAATGCTTATGGATTCATGATTATTAAGGAATACTTTTAGTTTTTAATGGTTTATTGTGACTCAAATTACAGTAGATCTGCAATAGCTTTGAGTATGTCCTTTTCATTATGAGATTGTGAACTTAGGAGGCCCTATTGTTCACCATTGTCTCCTGGGCATGGTTGGGTGATGGAACCCTTCCTAACTTTCACAATTCTCTTGTGATTGACTGTTGGTTTGGTAAATTGCTGTTGTTTGCCATAGTCTCCTGGGCATGGTTAGGTGACATGATCACTTTCAAATCTACACCAATCATATCTATAGATGATTAGATCCATGAGACATTCACAGGTCTGACAAATCTCTTCTTACCAACTGGATAGGATAGGAAGACTCTGATTCCAGTTGTGTCCTTGAATCAATACAAGGTAACTTCCCAATTGTTACAAGTGGATCCTTGGCACCCTAGTTCTCACCCTTTTTTTTTTATTAGTTTTTTTAATTAATTATTCACAATTATTCCCTCATATTCGTTTGATTTAGATTACATCTTAGTCTAGTTCTAGTTCTACTTAATTTCAGATTACGTACAGGTTTCAGTCCCTGTGGATTCGACCTCAGTCTTACCGAGTTTATTACTACATCACAACCCTATACTTGGGAGAGTGAACATAATATATATATATATATATTACAATGTCAAAGGCATATAAAAGGGTTGCCCAACAAAAATCACAAGAATCATAAGTCCAAGTGAATAGAGCTGAGTTCGCTACTCAGCGATCCAAATCCCATCTACTAGGCCGACAGGGAACCGCCCCTCGGCTGAACATAGGACAGATCATCCTCCTTATCGATGTCGCGCCGCACGGCTCGACGAACTCAGCATTACCTGCAACTACTGAAGAGTCTGGGTGGTATTTTAAAACACCGTCCCAGAGTGGGAGTGAGTAATCAACTCAGTGTGAACTATTAGTCTCAAGTTATCACAAACATTAGTTATATTACGGATTTAATGAAAAGCAATCAATCACAGTCACTAAACTAATCTCATTAATGCGCATGCATGATGGATGAAATGATGTATGCCCTCACCATAACACTCCCTCGAGTGACTTCGTCTAACGATCGCGTATGTCAACACTCTCTCAGAGCGACCTCGACTGCCGAGTCACCAACCTACCTAGTGCAATGCAATGATAATGTTAACCGGGTTCTTAGTTAAGTCCATTTATTCAGCAGGTTTGAGAATCTGGTACACCCCATGTATCAATGCCCTAAACTGGTTGTGAGGCCAAGGCCCCATTAACGCTTGAGGCCGAGACCTCGCGGTCCGTGATCCCCTCGGGTTCCTCATCCCCGACTTCAAGCACATGAGGAGTGCCGAGAGAAAAGGATCGCTCGCGGTCACTACGGGGAGGCGTTGTACCCCAGCGTAGGCCGACAGCTCAGACACAGTGTCCCATTCCATCATGCCCGGCTCATAAGGCGGTGGACCAGTCTCAATTGATTATCGGTGGGCTGCAATGGTGGTAGGGTGTTCCAGGTTCCATACGTATGTGAGTAAACATGGTTAACAATCGAGATTGGCCAGTAATAGGCTAAACCGTACGAGTCAGACAAGCACGTGACGAACGACATCGGGTACAATAGACCCATGTAGTCGAACTACTGCCGCCCATACATGCTCGCCCAACTCGCGAGTTTAGTCCTAGGGTAGTCCAACCAATGGGGCTACCTTCTTACCTCATGATCCTGACCAATCGAAGGGTTTGACGATGATTCACAGCATGCTAACATCAAGGTTATCAACTATCAACTAGCATACGACATCATGTTTCATACAATTCAATATTCCTAACAAGCTTATTACATTATCATAAACAAGTGCATGCGAGAGGTGTGGGTTAGTCAAGGAATCAAAATACACAAAGGCAAAGCATCATACATGTCATTAGAAACAACATATGAGAAAATCATACAACATATGAATAAATAACCATACACTAAAGCTTGAGCATGTGAGAGGCACAAACACGATCATGAGAAAAGAAACTAAACAAACATATAATTCCATATAACTCCCAAATAAACACCCAAATCCTAAGGTCTCTCTAGATTCTACAAACGCCTCATCCAACAAGCACAATCATTAAACTCATGACATAATTGGTGCTAGGCTACCTAAGATTAATAGTCCACACCTTAGATTCGATGAATGCTTGGGAATGACCTAGGAAGATGGATTTCGGGGGTTGATCAGTCGGAATTCCTAAAGCAACATTTACATGTTAGAATCCTAATAAATCCCTTCTCATCACAAGGGTTTCAACGAAAATGGGATGAGAGATTTACCTAGACGATCAATGGACGTTTCTTGTGGTTGTGGTGTTGGGTTTCCCTTTGGAGAAGGGATATGGAGTTGTGGGGTTTGATCTCCTTGGGTCTCACCTCGATCTAGGGTCCACCTTGCCCTCCTTCACTCTCTCCTTATTCTCTCCTTGCTCTCTAGCTCTCTCTTTCTCCCTTGGCAATGGTGGTTGTGGTGGGGGTTATGAGATAATGGTTAGGGATTTTATTTGCTAGAGTTGGGCCCCTTGGCCTTAAGTTTCCATAATTTCTCAAAATAGCCTACTAGGACTCTATCTGATGTTGAGGCGGCCCTATCACCCCACCGGCAACCAAATTCGGGGTGTAGGTGTTTCATGGCCCGATGAAGAGCCATGTAAAATCTGAGATCAAACGGATGAACGAATATAGGGTTTGAGCATAGGGTTCCGATCTTTAAATGGCCCTAGGAGGCCCATTCTAATTAATGTGGCATTTTTGGTGTCCCTCTGGCCATGAAATTTATAGGGTAGGTGCTCCATAGCCCGATGAAGGGCCACGCAACATTTGGGAACGATCGGATATGAGGTTTGGTCATACGGGTCCGATTCGCGATCAACGGTCACCGTTCCATGATTGGGGCCCAAACTTGGTGGACGGGTGTAGAAAAATACAATAGACCTTCACCGTAAATGTAGAAGAGATCTGACGGCTGAAAATCTTGGAATCTCAGTTTCATTCAAATGATGCCAGATTCCAATCTGACATTGGTGGGGTGCATTCGACAAGTGCCAGATTACAATTCTGGGTGTCCACTGGGTCCGTGGTCCACTATGGACCACAAGCCCAGTGAGATCTTCAGTTTCCTAAATTTTTAGATTTTTCTGACCCTTCTCGGTCGCTGAGTGGCCCACACGGGCTGTTGTTAAGTGTAAACAAGCCATCTGGCTTGACGACCCGCACTTTGTCCTATCATAACTAGACTAGTCCACCCCAGTATAAACTAACATTGAGTGTTAATGGTCATTAAGTGATATTATAAGTTGATTAATAATAATAATAATAATAAAATCTCAAGGATTTTTGGAAATAAAAAACAGTGAAAATCCAAGATGTTACAGAAACCTTGTTAGGCCTCAGAGTGATGTTTATTTGTGATCTAAACCTGTTCATAAGATCATACCGACATGGATGAAGGGAAAATAAAAATATAAGCTTGATCTAAAACTTCTATGGTTTCAAGAATTTTTCAATGGTGGACTTTCAATTCACACCGTTTCCCACATTGTGGTTCATTTGAGATTTGTTAATGCTTCATTTTTGGGCTTAAGCTTTAAAATTATCTTATAAAATGGATGGAAGGAGTGGATAAAATATATAAATCACGGTGGACCCCACGGAGTTTACTCAGTACGCTTAGCGTAGTCAGTTATTCAGTACCTAATCCGCTTCCCACGAAATTGCACTGCGGGCTCTGATTGTACTGAGTAAACTCTGTTGGGGCCCACCGTGAATGTCTGTGGATTATCCACGCCGTCCATTGGTTTTTCCAGATCATTTTAGTGGTAAACCCAAAATTGATGCATATCCAAAGCTCAAGTGGACCATACCATAGAAAAAAGTAGAAGTATTGATTTCCACCTTTGAATCACTCCGGATCGGATCGGATCGGTCCGACTCGGATCTATTCGGTTCGGATTTCGATTCGGATTGGTTCGGATTGGCCATGATCCGAACTCGATCCGATGAACGGTCGGATCTGGCTAGTCCAACTCGAGCCGCACCGATCAAGGCCTTCGGTTCGGTTCAGATCGAGTAGGATTGGGTCGGATCCACCGGATCGGATAAAAAATGGCCAGCTCTACTAATGCGTGAGTGTGTGGTGGTGTGTGTGCATGTGTTTTTTTTTTTTAAAAAAAAAACTATAAAAGTAGAAATGGGTTTCAAGCCTTACATATCTTAGAAGGTTAATCATATAAGGCTGTAAGGTATGAAAGACCACGACACTCGGTTTATAAAGATGACATTTCAATCAAGTACACATTTTAGTTCAGGTTAATGAATCCCATCTTTGATGCACATGCTTTCAATTCCGCATATCTCATCTTTAATGTACTGTTCAATGCTTTCAATTCTGCATCATAAGTTATACAGTCAGGTTATAAACGGAAACGGATTAGCTGCTCCCCCACCACCAGCCCGGTGGCTGTGTTCGGTGCTCTGTGGGCCCACCATGATGTATGTGTTTCATCCATTAGGTCCATCTACTTTTACAAATCATTTTATGGCTAGATCCCAAAAATGAGAGGGATATAAATCTCAGGTGGACTACACATGAAAAC
Organism: Magnolia officinalis; assembly: GCA_021015155.1. NCBI lineage: Eukaryota > Viridiplantae > Streptophyta > Magnoliopsida > Magnoliales > Magnoliaceae > Magnolia > Magnolia officinalis. The sequence continues at coordinate 29,662 of JAJHSJ010002492.1, read as the reverse complement.
AATAGTGATTGGATATCCACCATTAAAACCCTCCTTAGGACCACTGTACTGTTTATTTGACATCCAACATGTTGATTAGGTCGTACAAACCCAGATGAAGGTAAACAAACAAAGATCAACTTGCTCTTCCAACATGTTGATTAGGTCGTACAAACCCAGATGAAGGTAAACAAACAAAGATCAACTTGATCTAAAACTTTTATGGCCCCCAAAAAGTTTTTAATGGTCGACATTCATTCAACATTATTTCCTATAATGTGGTCCACTTGAGATTGTGATATACCTTGTTTTTTGTATCGTGCCATGAAATGATCTAGAAAAATAGATGGACCAAATGGATGAAATACATACATCATGGTGGGGCCCACAGAGCACCGACCACCAGCCATTGTTTGGTGGCAGGGGGAGTAGCCAATCCGTTCCCGCTGTAAACACTACATCCACGCCAAACCCAACAGCCAGTCAACATCTAGCAGCCAACTACCATCAACAAACTCTAGCTTGTCTTTGAGTGCCCGCAACATTCCTCGTTCTCCAAGAGCAGAAAACGTACCACACCATTGAGATGCACTGGAAGCAAGAGTGCGTAGTCGTATCTAAAATAGATCTGATCTTGCATCATTAGAGGTGTACACAAGTCGAGCCGAGCTGAGCTGAGCTTTGCCCAGCTCGTGCTTGACTTGGAGTGCTCGAGTCTCAGCTTGAGCTCGGCTCGGCTCGGCTTGGCTTTCGAGCTCGGAACAGCAGCTCGTGCTCGGCTCGACCGAGTTCAAGTAGAGTTTGAGCCGATTTTTTGAGTCGAGTTCGAGTTCGAGTCTTTGAGCCTGTTTCAAGTCTTCGAGCCAGTAGTCGCTGGTCAGACTTAATATACATTCAACAGGTTCGTCCAGCCAGTGGTCGTTGGTCAGATGGGTTTTGCTACTCGGACAACCGAAAAAAATGGAGAGAATAGATGTCGGAGGATGGGACTCACTTTCGAAAGAAATGCTGCCGGACAGACGCTAGACGAACGAAATGCCGTCGGACAGACTCTGGACGAATGAAATGTAGCCGGACGGACGACCGATTTAGACGATTTGGAAGGAAAAATGGGACGATTTGGGGTGATTCGGACAAAAGGGAGGGAGAATGGGTAGAGCTTGCTGGTTTGGGCGTACGGGTAGGGTCGGGCGACTAGGTGAGGTTTTTTTTTTAAAAAAAACTTTATATATTACTTAAAGTCGAGTTGAGCTTAATACCAAGTCGAGCTATGTCCAGCTCGAACTCGACTCGAAATGTTCTGAGCACCCAAAATATGGCTCGACTCGGTTCGAACATCGTTTTGATCCGAGTTGAGTCAAGCCTTTTCAAGCCGAGTCGAGCGAGTTACCGAGCTTAGGCTGCAAATCCGAAGCAGAAGAACCCTACCACTCCAGGAGCCTCCTTATGATCGTAGTACTCCCTTTTCTTTTCTTTTCTTTTTTTTTTTTTTTAAAATTTGGATTTAACCCTTTTTTAAAATTCAATGTTTATTTTGCTATATATACATAGAAAAACTGCACGTCGTGAAAAACTCATCTTTTTTTTTTTTTTCTTTTCCATTCCCACCATTCAAACTAGCCTTTTAAGCAAATTCATACTTAAATATCAGTAGGATAAATTCCAACTTATCTTATTAATGCTACCCATGAACTTGTACAATCACAGAAACCACAATCCAAAGCCATTAAGCCAATTCAACCCCTTTCCAGGCTTTTTGCTGCTGGCTCGGGTTGGCAGCTGTGGATTTTTTTATTTTTATTTTTTGTCCTGTTTCATGGTTGTTTTTAGCATTTGTGGTAGCTTTTTTTTTTTTTTTTTTTCCACTTTTCAAGCTTTTGTTGCGTTTACAACTATAGGACTCCTCACGTTGCGCATACCATCAGACCATATCAGCTGCCCAAATACGTACTCACTAGCCACTCCACCTTCCTTGGCCTGTAGACTCACCTTAAATGTTTTCTCTTCACCAATCTTCACAAATGTCAAGCTCACAGGGTCAATCGACACAGAAATTCCTGGCGGTGCGTTGATGCGGGCTGTGTATGTGCTTGGGTTGCCCACATTCTTCACCGTCCGGCTCACGGTGGTCAGACCAGACAGATGTGGAATGGTTATAGAAGGATAATTGAAGTTTAAGAGATTTAAGGACTTGGGATCGCATGAGTACGGTTGTTTTGTGAAACTCGCAAACTGGGTCTGGTTGTATCCGATGGCGCATAAAAAATTCAAGTAGTCCTCGATGGTTAGGTCATACACTAAACCGGGGTCCACAGCACGGTTTGGGTCCACATGTCCTGCGCCGTAGCTGAAAGGATTGGCCGGAGATAAAGAAGAGTTGCTCAGGGGCCCTTTCGTATTGTCTTCTGTTTGTGCAGTGGTCATGATTGCTGATCTGATTGCTGATGGGCTCCATTCGGGGTGGACCATCTTGAGAAGGCTGGCAATGCCGGAAATATGAGGGCATGCCATGGACGTCCCGGATATCACGTTGAAGTGAACACGACGTGGATCCGAAGGGAGACTACTAGGTCCGGTGTACTGGGTAAATGCTGCGAGGACATCAACTCCTGGTGCGGTAATATCTGGCTACAGGGGAGAAAAAAAAAACAAAAAAAAAACAAAAAAAAAAAAAAAAAAAAAAGAAGAAGAAGAAGAAGAAGAAGAAGGGAAGAAGACACCGTTAATATATTGAATGAGAAATAAACCATTTGGACTGATTAAATAAATAAATAAATAAATAAACATTCATTGGTTTCGTTTATTTTATGTGTGATTGTTTTTCTGGGATAATTGTAAACACCTCTCTCCACTTTTTGAGAATTTTAAGCTGATGATAAAAATGAATTCAGATTCCCTGTTCTTGGCAAGCAGAAATTTCTCATTTCTTGCACTTTTATCAAACTATGCAGATTACAATAGTACATGGTGATGATATGGCCCAATAACACATTGCAAGGAAAATAAAATTCCTGTTCGCCACCAATAGAGGATCCGTCTTACGAGTTTTTTCATCTACAAGTGTGATCCACCATAGTGTATAAATGGCATCCAACCATGCTGCCAGGGTTCCTCTACATAAATATTGTAAGTGAAACCCCTAATCTTAAGTAGTATCATCTTGACTCTTGAGGTATCTTTTGGTTTTGGAGTGACCATGCAGATTGGGTTAGGTGACATATACACGATATAGAGTGAAGACGGAGTGTGCTCGAGAAACGATGATTGTAGAGCTATGATGGAGACAAAGTAGACATGTATGATCGAGTACAACAAATGAGTAATGGAGTGTGAAGATTGAAGACATGGTGGATATTAATTATTTTCTAATGTCTTAAATTTGTCTATAATAGAGTCTGCCGATGCCATTGACGGACCACGCTATTCCATCGAGTAGCTCTCGATGCCGTCGAGAGATGCTCGATTCCATCGAGAAAATCTGAAAAAATCCTTATTGATTGCTGGACAGTTTTAGAGGTTGCTACTGGATGGCATCGAAGGTTCTTCGATGTCATCGACTGGTCCTCGATGGCTGTCGATGCCATCGAAGGTACACGTAGAACTGTATAAGTGTACGATTTGTTTCCTATTTCTGTTGTGATATTATATATATCGGGTGTAATCGGGATTAGGGTAAGGATTATGGTTATTTAAACGTGCTTAAGGGTTTGAGAGGGTTTTGAAGGGCAAAGGCCAGGGATTTTTCTCGCGGGGCTTTGATCGGTAATGTTTTCTCTTATAATTTAGTTTTTCATAGTGCATTCTCGCTTTGTACAATGGATTTTCTTTTTCGAAAGGATTTCTCCACATAAATTCAGATTGTTCTGTTTTTAGATTTGTCTAGATGATTGTGTTTATATTGTTTGATTCTTCTTTGTTTGCTTACAGGAGTCCCAACACTTCTCAGGGCCCACATTGATTTTTGTGTTAGATCCACACAGTCCATCAATGTTTTTAGACAATTTTTAAGCAAGATCCAGAAAATGAGGTACATCCTAACCTCAAAGGGCCCACACCATAGAAAGCAGTAGGGATTGAACAAACTGTCTTTCAAACCTTCCTAGGGCAAACCGTGGGGCGACTTGCCATCTAGCTTGTTCATAAGGTCACCGATATTTGTGTGAAGGTAAAACACAAATATCAGCTTGGTCAGAGCCAACAATAGCATCAATTCCTATTATTCCCCTTGGTGTAGTCCACCTGAGGTTTGGATCTTCCTTCTTTTTAAGCTCATTTCCTAGAATGATCCAAAAAGAATGGATGTATGGCCATGTGGATCTAAGAAATACATCATCGTGGACCCACACAAATTTCTCACGTCAAGAAATTCCGTTGCCGGATTGCCGTGGCCGGCCGTATCATGTTGTATGTATTACACCCACACCGTCCATCAAATTCTCTATACTTTTCAGGTCATAAGACCAAAAAATAAATAAAAAGTAACTCCAAGGCTCAAGTGGTTCATACCAAAAGAAACGGTGGGGAATGGAAACCTACTGTTCAAAAGGTATTAGGGCCACAGGAAGCTCTGGTAAATTTAATATTTGTGTTTTGCCTTCATCCAGGTAGGCGTACCTTATAAAGACGTTAGATAGAAAATAAATCTCACAATAGACATTAGAAATTAAAGTTTGGATGTTAGTCTTTCAACCCCTCTGTTTTCTGTTGTGCGGTCTACTTGAGCTTTGAATGTAACTCATTTTTGAGCTACCCTTGACCCGGTGTTGAAACTCCAGGGAGACTCCCGGGTGGTAGACTCCCGGGTGATAGACCCTTGACCCGGTCCTTACTCTTACCCGGGTGGTAGACCCTTGACCCGGTCCTTACTCGTGGTAGACCCTTGACCCGGTCCTTACTCTTACCCGGGTGGTAGACCCTTGACCCTTGACCCGGTCCTTACTCTTACCCGGGTGGTAGACCCTTGACCCTTGACCCGGTCCTTACTCTTACCGGGTGGTAGACTCCCTGGGTTTCAACACCGGGTCAAGGGGTTCGAGTACCCACGGTGGTGAAATCCCACGGTGTGCGTGTGTGGGGGTGTGTGTGCGTGTGGTGTGAGTGTGTGAGGGTGTACGTGCGTGTGTAAAAAAAAAAAAAAAAAAAAAAATGTAACTCATTTTTGAGCTAATACTATGGCATAATCTGGAAAATTTGATAGACGGCGTGGATCTAAAACATAAATCATGGTGGGCCCAAAAAGTTCCACACGTTAAAGGTTAGGTTGTGTTGTAGGCAATCCATCCGTTAAAGGTTGGGTTTTGTGAGCCGGCCTCATCGGCAATGAGGTGGACCAATGAGAAGCAACGGCACTGATGAGAATGAATTTTTACTACTCACCTTGAGGATCTCCGGTGTGATCGGATTGGGTCCCTGTGATGAGAATGCAGCCATAGTTGGTGCGGGCTTGGTTCCGAGCTGTGTTGTGGGCAAGGTGATGTAAGCCGTTGGAGACGCTGTGGATCCAATGTAGGACAATAGGGCGACAGCTCCATCCTGAGAGATATCTGTGGCTGGGATTACGTGAGGGCGTGCCTGCACTTCTCTAGTGGGCCCATTCATGATGATCGCCCCAACCCCGCCTGCCTGTTTGACTACATCGCCCTTCAACACACTACTGATTAATCCAGCGGCGCAGGCAACTATCTTTCCTGTTACCTTGTTAGGATCAAGGGACCCTGGTTGACAGAGGAGGGCATCGCGAGCCGTTGAATTGGCAGATTGAGCATCAGTGGATCTGATCAACGGATACAATTTGTTTGCTGGAAGGGCTGTTGTCGAGAGGCTCTGTCCATTGATGTGCTTGCCATCGCCGAGCTGGACATATGATGGGAATTCTCTATCCATTGTACTGGCTCCCACAGTTATGAACCAAGGGGCCACATTCCCAACCGTTCCACTACGTGGGCCCGAGTTCCCCGCCGAGCAGATGACGAGGATACCGTTCATCACAGCATGGAATGAACCGATCGAGGTGCCGTCTCTAAAGTAAGGACCGGGTGGCCCACCAAGGGAGATGGATAACACGTCAACGCCGTCGTGGATAGCGGCATCAAAGGCTGCGAGGATGTCCGCGTCAAAACAGCTGCGCCAGCAGACTTTGTATGCGGCCACACGTGCATTGGGTGATCCGCCTTTCGCTGTACCGTTGCCATAACCGAAGATGTTTGCCCCTGGGACGAAGCCACCGCCAGCCGTTGAGAGAGTGTGGGTCCCATGGCCATCGATGTCACGTGCTGTTGAGAGTGTGGCGTTGATTGGTCCAAGTTGTGCTTCGTAGCCTTTCTTAAAGTATCTCGCTCCGATCAGCTTCCTGATGGGTCCATTCATTAAAGTAATCAGATACAGCGGCTGTATCATAAGTTAAGAAACAGCCTTCTTTTACCACCAACGTGTCACAGATGTAAAATGTCCTATCCCTTCAAAAGGTGGTCCACACCGCAAACGGATTGGCTACTCCCCCTGCCACTAGCCCGGTGGCTGGTTATCGGTGATCTGTGGGCCCCACCATGATTTATGTTTTTCATGGAATCCATGCCGTTCATCCATTTTTACAGATCATTTTGCGCTTTGATCCCAAAAATGCATGAGAAGGATACAAATCTCAGGTAGACCACACCACAGGAAAACAATAGTGATTGGATATCCACCATTAAAATCCTCCTAAGGCCCACTGTACTGTTTATTTGACATCCAATCTGTTGATTAGGTCATACACACCTTAGATGAAGGGAAAAAACAAAGATCAGTTTCATCCAAAACTTTTATGGGCCCAAAAAGTTTTTAATGGTCGACACTCATTGAACACTGTTTCCTGTAATGTGGTCCACTTGAGATTGGGATATACCTCATTTTTGGTCTTATACCCTAAAATTATCTAGAAAAACAGTTAGACGGCATGGATGAAACATATACATCATGGTGCGGCTCACAGATCACCGACCACTAGCCATTTGGCTGGTGCGAGGGGTAGTAGCCAATCCGTTTCCGTCTACACCGTGCCGATCAGACCGATCCAGACAGACAGCAGGGAACAATCTCAATATCAATGGACAGCAAATGTGATGACATTGAGTAATGGCATGGCGCCCCCAATATGTAGATCCACCTGATTTCACTACCATCTAATCATCATGGTGTGGCCCACTTTTCTATGGATAGGATATTCTCTATGGATGATCTGTTTGGGGAAAATAATGACTGTATCAAAACTATAAGGAGGCAATTTGGCTAGTGACCCCAACACCAGCCAGCTTGCTGGTGTCAGAGCTCATGTATGTGTTTTATCCATGCCACTAAGTCATTTTTCGGCTCAAATACACGGCAAATCTAATTCTTAGGTGTACCACACCATAAAAATCAATGGGAATTAAACACTTACAGTTTGAAAACTTTTTGGAGGCAAAAGTTTTTGGATAAGTTGGTATTTTTGTTTTCCCTTCATCCATTACCTTATGGAGCGAGGTTGGATGGAAAATAAACATTGCGGTAGTCCTTAAGAAAATTTAAATTTTAAGGGTGGATATTCCATGCACACTACTTTCCAATGGCTTGGTTGACCTCGGATTTGGAACTGCCTTTTTTTTTTTTTTTTTCCCTTGACATAGAAAAGATTTTGATGAGAAAGAAAACCGTTTATCTACAGTGTTGGCTTAACGTAGAAAAGGGTACAATGATAAAGATAACGGTTTATCTCAGGTGTGCAAAAACCTACACCCAAATCCATAGCTCAACTGACAGACCGAGTGGAGATACCTTGTTTCAACACTTGAGGTCTTGGTATCGGTCCCTAGCGGGGGTGGCTAACATGGAGTGTGTGTACTGACATGGTGTGTACTAACAAGCTAACAAAAAAAAAAGTGTGCAAAAACCTTCAATATATGAAGTTATTCACAAGACAAGAAGAAAATTTTAAAAATTTATTAATCAATGATAATATTTAGGATTTTGATTATGTCACTTATAAAGGAAAGTTATGTGTGAATTGACAGTGGGGTGTACTAAAAAGCTAACAAAAAAAAAGAAAAAAAAAAAGAAGAAGAAAGGAAAACCTTAATCAGTACCCAATTTGACTAAACTATAATTTACTTAGAAGAATAAAATTAACTTAAAATAGAAAGTTCTAATTTAATTATTCAGATGATTCCTGACATAATTAGAAGTAAATCCTAAAAAAATACAACAAGGTGAAATGTTAGACCTAAAAGTGCAATTTTGAATTGGAAGGAAGCGTTTTCTTGTGAAATGGAAAAATACTTGGATTGAAAGTTATGGTCAATTTATGGTTCGCACTTTGAATAACAATTTCTCTCTATTCGTAATGAATTTCTCCGATCTGGATGCGCCTGGGATTCAATTACATCTTGGTCTTGCCCTATGTAGAATTGGAGTTAGATCTAATAGAATAAGTATGTTTCTATTCAGGCTTTCTTTCGGTCCATCTATGCCAAGAATAGGTATACGGCTGTTCTACATCAGGGCTCATGCCCTAAAATGAGAGGGCAAAATGGATGGACTATGTGGATAAACCACATAATCATGGTGGGGCCCATAGAACCTTAACACCAACTATCTGGCTGGTGTTGGGGTCACTAGTCAAAACATGTCCAAACTATAAGACATCATGTAATTAGAACCAGAAATAACCACATGCGTTCAAAGGTATGTGAAGCTCTTATGAGGTCTAGGCATGGGCCCATTATATTGTTTCTGTGGGACCCTATTTCAGTCTGTTCTTGAGAGAAACTCAATTGGAAATGACACGTGTTATAATAAAGGAAAAATATATCATGCAAAAGATCTTCAAGATACTTGGGAGTATTTTTGCGGAATTACAGTTGGTGTAAATCCAGTTTTACACATCAATGGATGGTCGATAGAGTGATGTGGTCGAGTTACAAGCGAAGAGGGAAATACGGTAGAGTAATTTAAGTTATAAAAGGTGAACGAGAGGAACAAAGTTTGGCTAGCCGACAAGGAACTGTCACAAAAAGAAACATAACAAGAGAAGGATCTAGACAAGAGGAGGATCCAGAAAGGTTTTTGACTAGCGTAACCGTTACAATAATGGAAGAAAAATATGGAAGAATAAGCTACAACAGAAATCTATAAATAGTAGAGGAATGTGATAAAGAAAAATCTCAATCAACAACCAATCAAATCTATCAATTTATCTTTTGTCTTACCTTATCCTAGGAGTAGCGGTAATTCTTAGCTATAATCTACGCTTATCTGCTAAACCAATTGTAATTCAAATCTATGCTCTATCAAATATCATGCAGTTTTTTCAAGAGATGCATTCTTACAGTTGCTCTTAGTGACCAATTGTGAGTTTTTCCTTCTGTTTGATTGCACTAGTATTCTAAAAGTCCTTTCTTGTTGAAGGCATAAAGCAACAAATCTTCAGAGGAAGAACCCCACCCTTCGATTATCACCTGATCATTATAAATTTTTACATGTGGATGAGTAAGCGACCAATCTTCTTAGAATTTGATCATATACATTCGTATTGGATGTATATGCTTATTTCGACACTTGGGGTGGAAGTTGATTGGTTTAGATTGAGCCACTTTATCGATTCTGGCACGTACAGTACATGTGACAAAAAACAAACGGAGCGCCCAATATTTTTGACACACCCGGTGGGACTCCAAACTACTTGGTTGCCATAAAAATCATTGTGCACCAACCGTGCAATAATTTTGGCAAGTGTCCAACATTTTTTGGCACGACCGATGAGATTACAAACTACTTGGTTGCCATAAAACTCATTGTACACCGGCTATGCAACAATTTTGGTAAGCGCTAACATTTTTGTTACACCCGGTGTGACTCGATAAATTACTTAGCCTTCATCAATATTCCTTTTGTACCGATTGTGCAAAAAAGAACACTGATGACACAAGTACTAGGTGTAGTAATTTCTCGAAATCATGAGTCGAAGAGGTGGTCGTAATACTTCAACAACCGTTGTTGTAGCTAATGAAGCTCATACTCACGAGTTGTAAGTTCAATAGGTGATTGAGTAAGGAAATCCACCATCTAGTCTGGTGCTTGTTCCTCCAAATCCAAATACACCATCAGCATCTCAGGTTGAACTTCTTGAGATTATGTTAGTCAGGATGGTTGATATGCAAAGGGGGATTCAGCATATCACAGAATTATCGTGAGTTTAGGCCGAAACTTTAGGCAAATGGATAGCCAATAATGCCGAAAACATGAATAAGATAGTGATTATCTTTGATGAAAGAACACCTGTGGCACCTCAGCAACATGTCAATACTAGTTCTTTCAAAAATCTGGCACTAGCACCATAGGTACAACTTGTGGTGTTAACACCGTAGTCGACACTACAGGTACCTCTTATGCAATGGAATAAGCCTCTTCTAGTGTAGGGAATGTGGAATCTTTCTCCACCTGCTGAATTTAGACAACCGGAATGGGAGGTCATAAATGTTATTCTTAAAGAAGAAAACTAAGGTATACCTAGGGGGGCAACCCTTCCTTGGAAATCCATTGTATCATGGAAAACAAAATTAGGTAGGCCCTTAACCACTTCCAATAGCTGAATCTCGTCGTTTAAATCATGACCAAATTATTCAAATGGTCTAAGAAGTAGTAGACCAAGTTCTTGACTGTATTACTACCTCGATCAACCATTAGCCCTATTCAGAATGGATTAACTAACAATCTCCATTGTCATGACTAACTTTTCCATTTTTTGATTAGGACGACCGAGTTTGACCAAAACGAATTTGTTGTCTCTCGATCAAGATGGCCGATTTCGACCAAGATAGTCGGATTTGCCGTTTCTCAATCAAGATGGCCGAGTTCGACTAAGAAGACCGGATTTTCCGTTTCTCTATCAAGATGGCCGAGTTCGACCAAGACAGCCGAATTTGTTGTTTTCCGATTAAGATGGCTGAGTTCGACAAAGACGGTTGGAGTTGTTGTTTGTCAATTAAGATAGTTGAGTTCAATCGAGATGACTAAACTTGCCATCTCTCTATCAAGATGGCTGAGTTCAACTAAGAGTGCCAAATTTTTTGTTTCTTAATTAAGATGGCCAAATTTGACTAAGAGGGTCGAATTTACCATTTTTTTTTACCACGACGACTGAATTTGCTATTTTTCAACCAAGACGGCTGAGTTCATCCAAAATGGCTGCATTTATCATTTTTCGACGAAGATAGCTGAGTTCAACCAAGATGGTTGAATTTGTTATTTTTCGATCAAGATGGCCAAGTTCAGCCAAGTCAATCGACCTTGATGTTTTCCAATCAAGATGGCTGAGTTCGACTAATATAGCCAAAATTGATATTTTTAAACGGCCGAGTAGTCACATTTATTGCATCAAACAATAAATTAATATCACATTCACCTTTTACCAAATGTAAAGCAACGTGGGGGCAATGTTGTACCATATTTCTTACCATTCTTGGAAAACCCAATTGGGAAGTACACAAGTTATAGCAGGGAAAAGATATGACATGAAAAAGATCTTCAAGATACTTAAAGCGCTTTTTGCAGGATTGCAGTTAACGTAAATCTAGTTTTACATGCTAATGGATGGTTGATAGAGTGTTGTGGTTGAGTTACAAGTGAAGAGGAAAACACGGTCAAGTAGTTTAAATTAAAAAAGATGACCAAGAGGAACATAGTTTGTTGATAGAAGAGGAACTATCATAAAAAAAAAAAAAAAAAAGTAACAAGGGAAAGATCTAGACAAGAGAAGGATCTAGAAATCTTTTTGTACTACTATAACCATTGTAATAATGAAAGAAAAATCTAGAAAAATAAGCTATAATAGAAATCTATGAATAGTAAAGGAATGCGACAAAGAAAAACCCCAATCAACAACTAATCAAATCTATCAATTTATCTTTTATATCTACTTATCCTATGAGTAGTGGTAATCTTAGCTATAATCTACGCTCATCCGCTGGACCAATAGTAATTCAAATCTATGCTCTATCCAATATCACGTTGTTCTTTCAAGAGATGTATTCTATCAGTTGCTCCTAGTGATTGATTGTGAGTTTTTCCTTTTGTTTGATTGTACTGGTATTCTGAAAGTCATTTCTTGTGGAAGGCATAAGGCAACCTATCTTCGGAGGAAGAACCCCACCCTCCGATTATCGTCTGATCATTTTAAAATTTTAGAAGTTGCTGAGTAAGTGGCCGATCTTCTCAGAATCTGGTCATATACATTCATATTAGATGGATCGAGTTGCGTTATTGATTCTGGCATGCCCAAGCACATTACACATAGTAGAAAACAAACCGAGCGTCCAAATTTTTGGCATGCTCGGTGGGACTCCAAACTATTTGGTTGCCATAAAATTCACCATGCACCGGCTGTCAACAATTTTAGCAAGCGTCCAACATTTTTGGCATGCCCAGTTGGATTACAAACTATTTGGTTGCCATAAAACTCACTGTACACCAGCCATGCAACAATTTTGGCATGCGCCAACATTTTCGGCAAACCCAGTGAGACTCGATAAATTACTTGGTCATCATCAATATTCATTTTATATTAACCATGCAAAAAAGAATACAATTAACATAAGTACACTTACAGATGTAGTAATTTCTCAAAATCATGAGCCAAAGAGGTGGTCGTAATACTTTAACAGCCACTGTTATAGGTAACAAACATCCTGCTCATGAGAAGGAGTAGATGTTGTAATAGATGTCTTAAATCAAGTCTATTACTGGTCCTGTTGATGCAATCAACAGACTGTTCAATGTCACCTTCGATGACATCGAATAGTGCTCGATCCCATCGAGATTTTTAAAATTTTCTCCAGTTAGTCACTGACCTATCTGGGCATTTTTTTATGCCATCGAAGGGTGTTTAATTACACATTCAATGTCATCAAACATGGCTCGATGCAATCGAGAATTTTTGGAAAATTACGTTTTATCTTTGGACATTTTGGGTGTTAGTTTGATGTCATTGACTCGGCTTCGATGCCATCGAAGGATAAGTTTCGATGACATCGAACTGATCGGCGCAGATTTTCATAAGTTTACGAATTTGTGGGATTTTGTTTCCTATTCTAATTGGGCTTCCTCCAAAGGCTATATATTGGAGTGAAATCGGAATTAGGCAGTTATTCCAGCCTTTTAGGGTTTCCAAATCATCCAAGGGTTTCAAAGGGTGTAGCATGGGTGAGATTCAAGGTTGTTCGAATCGAGTAATCTCTTCTCTTTGTAATTTTTTTCTTTCATGGTGTTCATCTGTCGCTTTATGTCGTGGTTTTTTCCCGTAAGGGCTTTTCCACGTTAAATCTCTTTGTTCTTCTCAATTTTGCTTGGTGCTTTTAGATTGCTTCCTAGATCCATCTTTGTGTGCTTCCGCGGTCCCCCAACATTTATAAGATTAACAGGTGCTTGAGCAAGGAAATCCATGACCTAGTCTGGTGCTTGTTTCTCCAAATCTAGATAGACCATCCACATCTCAGGTTGAACCTCTTAAGATTATGTTAGCCGGGATGGTTGATATGTAAAGGGGGATTCAGTACATCACAGAATTATCACAAGTTTATGTTGAAACTTTAGGCAAATGGATAGCCAACAATGTCAAAAACATGAATTAAATGATGCCTTTCTTTGCCGAAAGAACACCTGCGGCGTCTCAGTAATAGGTCAATACTACTTCTTTCGAAAAGTTGGCACTTTCACTACCGGAACATCCTGTGGCATCAACACCATAGTTGGCACTACAGGTACCTCTTCTAGTGCAAGAAGTGTGGAATCTTCCACCACCTGCTATATTTATGCGACCAGAACGAGAGGTCAGGAATGTTGTTGCTAAAGAAGGAAACTAGGGTATATCTGGGGGCAGTCATTCCTTGAAAGTCCACCATATCATGGAAGAAAAAAATCAGGTAGGCCCTTAACAAATTCAAATGGCCGAATCTCACCGTTTGAATTGTGACCAAATTATTCAAATGGCCTATTAAATAGCAGGCCAAGTTCTCGACCATATTACTACTTCGGTTAACCATAAGCCCCAGAATAGATTAGCCGTTAGTCTCCATTATCATGACCAAAGTTGCTGTTATTCGATCAGGACGGTCGAATTCGACCAAGACGGCTGAATTAATTGTCTCTCGATTAAGATTGTCGAGTTCAACCAAGACGGTCGGACTTTTCGTTTCTCCATCAAGATAGCCGAGTTCGATCAAGACAACCAAATTTGTCGTATCTTGATTAAGATGGCCAAGTTTGACCAAGACGACTAGATTTGTCGTTTCTCAATTAGATGGTTGAGTTTGAATAAGATGACCAAACTCGCTATCTCTCGATTAAGATGGTCGAGTTCGACCATGTGTGCCGAATTTGTCGTTTCTTGATCAAGATGGTTGAATTCGACCGAAAAGGTCGTATTTATTATTTTTCGACCAAGATGACCAAATTTGTTATTTTTTTTTATCATGATAGCCAAGTTCGACCAAAATGGTCGCATTTACCATTTTTCGAACAAGATAGCCGAGTTCAACCAAGATGGTTGAATTTGCTGTTTTTCGAATAAGATGGCCGAGTTCGGCAAAGTCAACTGTATTTGATGTTTTATAATCAAGATTGCCGAGTTTGACTAAGATGACCAAAATTGATGTTTTTACACGGCCAAGCAGTCACATTTATTGTGCTACTCTATTTCTTTTAGTTATTAGGAAACCCAATTAGAAAGGACATATGTTATAGTAAGAGAAAGATATAGCATGCAAAAGATCTTCAAGATACTTGGAATAGTTTTTAAGGAATTACAGTTAGTATAAATCTAGTTTTGCACGTCAGTAGATGGTCAATGGAGTGATGTGGTAAAGTAGTTTAAGTTATAAAAGGTGACCGAGAGGAACAAAGTTTGGTGGATAAAAGAGGAACCATCACGAAAAAAAAAAGAAAAAAAGAAAACGTAACAAGAGAAGGATCTAGACAAGAGAAGTATTTAGAAAGGCTTTTTAACTACTATAACCATTACAATAATGGAAGAAGAATCTGGAAGAATAAGCTACAACACTATAAATAACAAAGGATTGCGATTGAGAAAAACCCCAGTCAACAATCAATGTAATAGCAACTAATCAAATCTATCAATTTATCTTTTATCTCAGCTTATCGTAGGAGTAGCGATAATTCTTAACTATAATCTTTAGTTGTAATGTAAATTTGTGCTCATACAATGTTATCTATCCAATATCATGCAATTCTTTCAAGAAACACATTCTTGCTATTGCTCATAGCAACCAACTGAGAGTTTTTACTTTTGTTTGATTGCACTGGTATTCTAAAAGGTTTTCTTGTGAAAGTTATAAAGTAACTCAGCTTGATTATTATAAAATTCTGCAAGTGGTCGAGTAAGCATCCAATCTCCTCAAAATCTAGCCATATATGTTTATATTGGACATATCTACTTATTTTGATGCTTGCGGGGGAGATTGATTGATTTGGATCAAGCCACTTTATCGATTCTGGCATGCTGGCATACGCTACACAGTGACAAAAAAACAAATGTCAAATAACAACCTCGATCGGACATCGTTCGGTTAGAATCACAAACCAAGCACCGCTCACTATTAACGAAATTGCCCTTCATTGCCGCACTTGCAATCTCCTCTCTTCCATACACGAGGATGTGTAAACCTAACCTCGACCACACATGGAGTCCATCTTGATGTTTATGACAAATCCACCCTGTTCATCTATTTCTCCAGCTTGTTTTATGATGAAAACCCAAAAATGAGACAGATCCAAAGCTCAACGTGTGCTCCAAGATGGACCCAATCCGTTTCAATGGTAGGAGTTTATCCCACGGTTTCATATTGTGTGGCCCATTGGATATTGGTATCCCCCTCATTTTTGGGCCCAAGACATAAAATGAGCTTAGAAAACAGATGGACAATGTGGATTTATCATTAACATTCCATTCCCTGCAAATGTTTCAATAGTGGGCATTCAATCCCCATTATTTCATGTTCGCTGTCCCACTTGAGCTTTGGATTGGCCTCATTTTGTTGAAAAATCTAGTGGATAGAATGGATTTATCGTAACACAATGGTGGGCCTCATTTACGGTCAACCAACTCTTACCCTTTATCGAGGCTTGATTGCTGTGCCAACCTAACATCAACCGTGCGGGGCCTACCTTGAGGTTGTGAGAAATCCAGACCATCCATTTGTTTTTCTAGCTCACTTTAGGGCATGGGCATAACTGTAAATTAATCAATATTGTCCAAATGGTGGATCCCCATGGGGATGGAGCATTGTCTCACGCTAATCAGGTTTATGGTTAATGGGTGTGACAGATATTTAAGATTGAACAATTAATTAGGGTGTTTTTCGGGCAGTACCCGTTCCACGGTGGACCCCATGATTTGGACGGCCAGGATCCATTTGAAATATATGGTTGTGAGTTATCACCGCAGTCTACCCATTCAATAAGCAAAACCACTTTAGGTGGGGCCCACTTTTCGCTGCATGCCCCCTCCGATTCAGACGTATTTTTGCCTACGGGAAAAGTATCTTATTATGCTTATGGAAAAGGGAAATGCTCTGAGCCCTCGGAGGACTTCGGTTTAGGAAATTTACAGTAAGATGCCTGTGTTTGGACGCGGATTGGGTCCTGCCCCGCCCCAAAGGACTCTGCCCAAGTATATGGGCCCACCATGATGTATGTATTTTATCCACGCCATTCATAGATTTTTTCAGATCGTTTTATGGTATGAACCCAAAAATGAGGCACATATATCCAAGGCTCAAGTGGACCACACAGTGGGGATTGAATGCTCACCATTAAAAACTTGCTTGGGAGCTGCATAAGTTTTGATTAAGTTCATATTTGTGTTTTCCCTTCATTTGGGTTTACATGACCTTGTGAATAAGTTAGATGGCAAATAAACATATCAATGGCCTATTTCTTGCAGTTTCCTAGTCCACCCTATTTCTTGCAGTTTCCTCTCCTCACACTGATGTACAGGGGTTCTTTTCTTTCGGTCAACCCGTCCTTTCTTGCAGCTGGGTGCCCTTTCTTAATTGAGTTGTTGGTTGTAAAAAATTAGGGATAAAGGGGAACACGATAGGAGAGGTCCGTGGTCTTTCTTTTGTTGGGACCCTCCCGAAGGCATGTAAATTTCTCTAATTAATGGCAATTTAGTGGCATCAGTCCACTCTCCGGAAAAAGAAAAAAAAAAAAACCAACATATCAATGGCCTTGGATAGATCTCATTGCCCGGGTGTCACTATCACCATTGCTTCCTGTGGTGTGTTCCACTTGAGTATTGGATCTGCCTCAATTTTTGAGCTCATGACACCCCCCCCCCCCCCCCAAAAAAAAAAAAAAAAAAAAAGGAGAAAAAAAAAAAGATGCATTGACCGCATGGATAAAATACATACATCAGGGTGGCCCCCACATAATCCCTACTTGGGCTGACACCGTCCAAGCAGGGCAAGACCGAATCCGCTTACCCATGTTTATAGTATAATTACAGGTTTTTTTTTTTTTTTTTTTTTTTTCAGCCTCTCAATTATCTAATTACATTATGCACTGCAATTTTTTATTTTTATTTTTCAACCAAAATTCATTTATATATTCAACTCTGAGGCAACTATACCAAAAAAAAAAAAAAGAATAATAAAAAAACTCTGAGGCAGCTATAAAAAGGAATTAGAATTCGGGCAGGACCTGGGAGACAAAAAGGAGAGGAGGTGCCTACTTATAGAGCTGTACACGACTAAGTTAGCTCGGTTAGCTCGCTCAACTCAACTCAAAAAAGTACAATTCGACTCCGTTCGAAACTAAGTTTGAGCTGAGTTGAACTGATTTTTTGAGCTCGAAATAATTTCGAGCGAGTTCGAGCTTGCCAAGCTTGACTCGTGTACACCTGAACCTACCTATCTTAACTTCAGCATCTTTCTCTGGATTGAGCAGGTTGGTCTTACTTATACTCCCTCATGCACTAGGAATTTGATAATACTTTATTTATACACATGGTCAGGGTAAAATTATTTAAATGAAAAAAAAATATGATTTTTAATAAGTAACACACTCAAGTAGTACTATGAAGATGTGGGACAACGTGAAATGCATCATCTGATCATATTTACACATTCAACCATGTGAGATCAGACTCCCACCCTCAGATATGCACAAGGGCTGACATAAATTTCAAAACAGTCTGTTCATCTGGATAAGATTTAGGGTCTGAATGGCATGGATTTCATATATACTACATGGTAGACCTTCCAAGCAAATCCATGGAAAACATTGCCTCTCATTTTATTTCATATGATGTGGCGCACCTGATTCATTGATTATCCTTATTATTAGGTTAGCTGATTGCATGTTGGCCTGGTAAGTGGATGTGGACCGGGGATTTAATTGGGGCATGTACTACTGTAGGTTTAGTAGCACGCAACTGGCCCATCTCCCGGCACGTGGCCTAATCTCCCTACACACAAAGCAAGTGGGGATGGATATCCCTGTTGCCCAGGCAATTGTAAGGCTGATGTGATGAACGTGTTGTATATTTATACATCGCCTGGGCAGAGCACCGGTGCCGGTGCACTCAAGAGCGCTGTTATTAGTATTCTAAGGGTATTGTTTTGTTAACGGTCGAAATCGTCTGCAACAACTGTCTGTGTTGTATGTTTGAAATCCACCCAACGGTTTTCCTATTTTATGGCCCACCTGAGCTGTGGATCATGGGGCTGATTTTTGCCCCTTGGCCTAAGCCTCAAAGAGAACACGTGATGGACGTAAGGGGTTTCACATATACAACTCAGTGGACCCAAAGAACTAATGTGTTTTTGGGCCACTTCTAAAAGCAGGTGTCGCGGTAGATTCCTGACCTTGCAGGAGTAGCACATTCCTGAGGTGTAGAGGGACCGATGCCGTGACTTGCGGGGTCATGTTGACTCGTGACTTTTTCGTTGATGTGGATGGTAGGGCTTCATTTGGATGAAATCCACCCCATTCATCACCTGTATCATCTTGTTTTTAGACACTGGCCTAAAAAATTAGGGCAATTCAAAGGGCAGTTGGGGTAAACTATTAGACACGGCTGCTATAGGGAGGCTGGTGTAGGATGGGAGGTGATGAGGATGATCACCGTGTTCCTCTGTGGATCACTAATCCACGGAGCTCTCTTGACTTCTCGGAGAGCTTCCTCGGATCCACGATAGATAAATGCAGGAATAATTTCTAATAAATTTGAAATAATTTGATTCATTTACTTGCATTGGGACAACTTTTTTATTTTTTTTCAAAAAAAAAAAAGAACTCTTTAATTAAATTGAAGTTGGAACTTTACAGAGACTTTGAACTTCGGGCACCCAGGGGATAAATGGCCGGGGCGCCTATCATAAGGAGACCACACACGGCCTTAAAGAAAAGAGCATGAAGCAAAATCTATACAACTACACACGAGGAAGTCTGATAGATCCGAGACCAATCTTATCGAGGAAAAGGAGACCCCGAAGGGGGGGGGGGGGGGGGGCGGGGGGCGGCGGGGCAGCGATTGATGCTCGAAAATCTGACCCATCTGCTCTTTACTTCCTTCTTTTGCCATACCGACCACTGGCCCATTCCCTTCTCTTTGAATTAGAGAGACCTCAAACGACATTTTCTGTTTCAGTTTTAAGATTCTCTGTACCCATGGTTTCCAGTACCAAGGAATAACATTCTTCCCTAGGAGCAGGTCCGCCACCAATTTGGAGTCAGTTTCTACTTCGATGTTTTGAAAACCTTTTTCTAAACAAAGAAGCAGACCATCGTAGACCACCTTGAGTTCCACTCTGTTGTTCGTTCCCTCCCCGTAGGCTGAGTGGAAAGCAAACACCAGGCTGCCATCGTCCCTCCGACAGACGCCACCCCCTCCAGAAAGGCCTAGATTGCCCCTGGCAGATCCATCCATATTGAGCTTGACCTTACCTATAGCAGGTTTGAACCATCTGACAATAGGAGAGGATGACGATAGCGTGCGCTGATCCCTAGCTCTGTCTGGTTGTTTCTTAAGAATGCGATCGATCCACCAGTGAATCCGTGCACTACATCTGGTGGTGTTCATCTGGGTGTTGTTAAATCTAGCCTCGTTCCTTGACAACCATAGCTCCCAGATGATAAGAGTAGGAATTACCAACCTATCTAGAGCAGGGGCTGAGCCTGGCGCTGCTGCTCTATTCCATTGAAGAAGCCGAGACTCAACCGAAAGGGATGGGAGAAGAGTGATGCCACAGGAAGCAGATAATGTGGCCCATAACTCTGCTGCTACCTGCCCGTCAATGAATAGATGCTGAATAGACTCCTGGTTAGGCCCACGCGAACTGGAAGGGTGGCAACACGAGCAGCAGGATGCGATTTGAATACCTTTGGTCTTCACTTGCTCATCAACTAGAATGGCACCTTGTAGCAATTTCCAAATAAACAGGGACATCTTAGGAGGAATGGAACGGTGCCAAATCCACGAGAACCACCACCTGACAGCTGACTGCTCCAGATTGTTGCCCAACTTCTAGGCTGATCTGGTTGAAAAGGAACCCGACGGGTCTAGTGGCTAAAAAACCTCCGCTCTACTCTCAGACGTAGCATAGCCCCCTTGAAAAATATGGTTTATAATCTCCTGGGGCAAGAAAGAAAACACTGAAGAGGGAGGGAGGGGGCCTGACTCACCTAGGAAATCTCTCACCTGGAGCTGTTGCACTGACGGAGGGAGGGAAGATGTTACAAACTATTGGAGAGGCCCCAACCCAGTCCAGTTAGTCGACCACAGATTCAGGTCCCCTGAGCCTACTTGCCACTGGATGGCTGATTCGAGCAGGGGTATCGCACTTCTGATTTCTTTCCAGAACGGCGATGCACTGATCGACGACTGCGTCCCATTCTCCATGGACAGCTCACCCCCATGCTGGATTTTCATATGAGACACCCATGGACCTCCAGTCTCCGCAAACTTGACATTCCAGGCCATTCTCAAACGAAGCACTGTCAGCACGTCCTTTAGCTTCCTTATACCGAGCCCACCATCTTCCGTGGGCCTGGTAATCTTATGCCACGCAATCCAGTGACACTTTCTCTTACCATCAGCCTAGCCCCAGAAAAGAAGAGCAAAGCAGTGCTCTATGGATTCAAGAGTTTGAATTGAAATCTTAGTAGCGGCCATGATATGCAAAGGCATACTCCCTAGCACATTCCTAATAAGAATCAACCTACCTGCTTGAGAAAGGAGTCTGGAACTCCACCCATTTACTCTATTCCTGATTTTGTCTAAAAACAGGTGAAAAGAGGTCGGCTTAATTCTTCCCTTGACGAGCGGGACGCCGAGGTAATGAACATCCGACCTTGCTTTAGGAATGCCGAGCGTACGCTCAATCGATTTAATTCTTCCTGTGGACATCTTGGAGTGGCAGAGGAAACAACTCTTGCTGCAATTAATCTTTTGACCAGAGGCAGCCTGAAAGGAAGAGAGGAAGTTCTTTACCATGGTCAGCGTTTCTTTACTTCCGTTAACAAACAGGAGCGTATCATCGGCAAACAATAGGTGAGAGATAGGCGGGCTTCGTCTCTGAAGCTTGTACGAACAGCACCAGCCTCTTTCAATCAAAGATTTGAAATTTCTGGAAAAGACTTCGGCGGCAATAATAAAAAGTCCCGGCGATAGAGGGTCCCCTTGTCTGAGACCACTAGAGGATTTAAAAAACCCTGTTGCTTCCCCGTTTATAAGAACCGAGAACCAAGTGTTGCCCCAACACATTTCCATCAAATCGATCCATCTACTATTGAAACTGAATCTCCTCAAAACCTGTTTGAGGAAGCTCCAATCCACCCTATCGTATGCTTTCTCTAGGTCCAGCTTCATAATGATGTTGCCTCCTCTCGATTTTCTGTCAATGTTTGTAAGGGCCTCCAGAGCTAAAGCGATGTTCTCGGTTATCGATCTACCTTTGACAAAAGCCGCTTGTTCCGTGGAGATCAATTTGGGAAGGACTGAGCTCAAACGAGAAGCTAGGACCTTCGCAAGGATCTTGTATATTACATTGCAGAGGCCGATCGGCCGGTAATCAATAAATTTGGAAGCCGAAGGCACCTTAGGGATAAGGCAAATCAGAGAGGCTGTATAGGCTCTAGGTACCGGATCCCCTGCTATGAAAGAACAGGCTGCTTTATGAATGTCCTTCCCGACAATGTCCCAACAAGTTGAAAAGAAAGAGGAAGGGAATCCATCTGGGCTCGGAGCCCCATCTTTGGGGATAGCCTTCACCGCGTCCATTGTCTCCTGCCAGGAGGGAGGAGTAAGAAGGGCAACATTGTCCTAGGAAGAAAGGATGGAGGGGATAGTGGAAAGGAAGTCACTGGATTGGGACACTTGCTCCTCCTGAAAAAGCTTCTCAAAAAACCGGACCGCTTCGGATTTAATTTGCTGATGGTCTGAAATCGTGTTTCCCTCTTCGTCCTTGATCGAAGATATAACAGCGCGCTTGTTCCTCTCCCGGGCCCATGCATGGAATGTCTTTGTGTTCCTATCTCCTTCCTTCAGCCAGGAATTTCTGGCCTTCTGTTTCCAAAAAATTTCTTCCATCAACTCAAGATTGGCGAGCTTTCTCCTGATTGCTAAGCTCTCTTGCAGAGAGCCCTCATTCGAAGAATTTTGCATACCATTTTCCACCCAAACTAACTCTTCTTGAGCTTCTTTAACCTGAGAAAAAATGTTGCCAAATACCTCCCTATTCCAGACTTTCAGAAGTTGCTTAGCCTTTTTCAGCTTGAGATGGACGTTCACCATGGGCTAAGAGGAGCACTGTCCCTCCCAGGCTTTTTCAATAACCTGATGGAAAGACTCAAGCAAGGTCCACATTCGGAGGAAGTGGAATGGCTTTGCGAGCGGCTGGTTCTGAGAAGGGAAAGAGATGAGAAGCGGCGCGTGGTCTGAGTTGACCTGGGGAAGATGATCCACCCTAAAGCTGTGGAAATCCGCAGCCCATTTGTCATTAACTAGAAGTCTATCCAATCTAGCCCAAATCCTGGCATTCCCCACTCTGTTGTTACTCCATGTGAATCGATTTCCTACAAAACCTGCGTCCAAGAAGCCTACACCTTGAATAGCATCGACAAATTCAGTCCTACTTAACCTGCCAGCCACATTATCACCCCTTCTTTCAGTAGCTTCCGCAATTGCATTGAAGCCTCCTCCCACAGCCCAAGGAATGTTTGTGACCCTACCTAAGGCCACCATCTCAGACCACAAATCTCTTCTGAGGATGTAGGAGCATCGAGCATACACTATGGATAGCAACACCGAGACCCTGCTGTTGTGCAAAGAGACAGACAAAGACAGCATTTGGTTCGAACTGGAATACACAGAAACATTCAAGAAATTATGAAAAAATACCCATATTTTTCCCCTCTGATCAGTGTTGGATATGGAAGAATGAAATCCGAGCTTTAAACCGATAGCAGTCCGCCTGTTGTCTCTAGCCATCGGTTCAAGGATTGCTACAATCTCCGGGTTGAATTTTCTGATCAACTTCTTTATCGATCTAATGGTAGGTTGATTCCCTATGCCTCGAGCATTCCAAATCAGGGCGTTCTCCATCTGTAACACAACAGGAGTTCACAGCCCTACGTTTCAGTCTTTTTAGACGATAGAACCATTCCCCTTCTTCCAACAATCTGGCCATCTTCCTGCTGGGAACATTTATTTTTGCTCTTCTGGCTGCTTTCCTGCTGTGAAGAATCCGACTAGATTTCTCTAGGTTGGAGTGTGGACACTTCGGAGCTGTTTGGATCAGCTGCTGCTGAAGTAAAGGATCAGCTTCTGCTCTCCCTGGGCAGGGAATAACTTCTAGCGAATCCTTAAAACTTCCTGATTGGCCTTGACTGTTAAGTTAATGTGGGCTATCATCCTTGTTCCGTCTAAGAAAGTAAGGAAATAGATTAATTTCCAGATTCCCTACTATCTCTAGAGTGTCAACCTCTGAATGGTGCATGGCGAAAATTTTGGTTCACGAATCTTACTAAATTCCACACGATTGGAGAGCTGCTTGCTGATCTGGCCTTTGGAGTATCTGAGATCCGCCTTTTGAACTTGATGGCAAACTTGTTACAAGAGTTGGCCAGGATACTGGCCTAAGAGGACTGCACCATAGTAGCTGAAGGTGAAACCAAGGATTTGGGGTCAGTCTTTGTAATGCTGCTGGGAGGATTAATGTTCAGGTCACCCAGCACCTGTGTCGCTGGCATGAGATTTTCTTGGCTCAGAAAATGCTGGGAGGCCTTCTCAGATAGATCCTCGGAGGGTGCTATAGACGAGGAGAATGTCGACCTGTCCACACCAAAAAGGCCAGGCAGGGGGGTCTCCTCACCCACGGAGAGGCAGGGGTATCGAATCTGTAGGACAGATCATCAGGAGGTTGGAATTCCCGGATGGAAGATGTTTGGTATGGGATGAGGGAGGTAAGTGAGAGTTTTGGAGATTTTGGGTGTGGGTTTGAGGGAGTGCGAGGAGAGGGGAATGGGCAGAGGGGCTGCAATTAATCATCTGGGAAGGGTAGGCTGAGAAATTAATCCTAGTTTACTAGAAGTTGTGAATAGACTGAGGACTTCGAGCGGGCTAGTTCAGGGAGTCAGGGCCGATCTTCTCAGGAGTATTTGAACAAACAGGAGGATGACATGAAACAGTGGGGCTTCTAGTCCCCTGGAAGGACCGTGCCACCCATTCCTTGGTGGTTTCACCAAACTTCCTGGCTGATTTTCTGCTTGGGCTAATAGGATTGATTGCAGGCTCTGCCCATATCTTGATGGCAGGGTATTCCACAACACCAACAATTGGGAATCTCTTATCATTAACTCTCAGAGATCTCAAGACATGTAGGTCCCAATTCGGTTTCAGCCTTACACGGACTCGAGCGAACGCACTATCTATCTGCATTACCTCCCCAAATGACTTGGCTAGGCTCCTAATGGTGGACGGGAACCAAGCATGAGCCGGGATGCCCATAAGGTGAATCCAAACCCCTTGGCAGAGCGAGGAGGCTTCCTCAGACCAAAGCTCCACTCCAGTTATGCCCATCTACTTATGTACCTCTGCATCTGATGCGAAATCATCCATTTCCCTGTGAGATTTGAATTTGAGGAGGATTTTCATAGGAGCAACCCAAGTGAAATCTACATGAGAAGCTGAGAATCTGGAATTTCTGAAGGAATCAATTAGCTGTAGAATGGAGGTCCCCGGCAAGGAGGTGACAATAAGGGCGATCCAAGCAATTTCAGCTGCCAGTCTACCTCCTCTTTGTCAACTTTAATGGAGTGGTGGAGAGATGTGGGTTCAGATCTAGGATCTGAGCTAGTCAGTCCTGCTCCTCCTAGAGGGTTCCTCCCCTGCAAAGGAGGCTTTCTCACCACTTTAGAGAAGAGGGAAGATCGTTTACCCTCAGTGGTGGCAACTAGGGGGGCTTGACGATTGGAATGTTGGGCCTCTTTTTTCTCTTTAGCCCAGGCCAGAGCAACAATACTACCATCAATGCATCTCTCGTTTAGGCACTGAGCAGCGTTTAGGGCCTCCTGTTCGTAGCTAAACCTAATGAATGCGAAGCCCCGCGATTTCTTCATAATCAGATCTCTGGGGACATAAACATCTACTAGCTTACCATATCGCCCAAAAATCCGGAGTAAATCATCTTCGTCGGTGTTGAAGGTAAGATTAGCAGCAAAAATGGTGAATGAAGGGCGTCGTGGGCAAGCTCTCCTTAGGCGGGCTTGGATCCAGGGACGGTTGTGAGGACTATCCCAGCCCTGTTTTCACAACCGCTCCTCCATCAATCTGCGATGGTTCTCAATTTTAACCTTTCGACCAACCTGCATTGGGACAACTAGACCATCCAATCCATTGATCTAGTCTGTTCACTGAGGCTAACAAACATTTCAGGGGCGACCTTGCAAGCATCACACCCATCTAATAAATATTAACCTTTCAATCAATCATCTTAGATGTGAATAGTCAAGAACACTTACAAAAATATATAGGTCCAATCTGTAATTAGTTCCACCTATTTGTTAAGACTCTATGAATCACCTTTGTAATTAGGAAATCATAGCCATTTACCATGGCTTGGAAAAAGGAGGGTTATAGAAAATAAGGCCCAATCAACGAAGGGTTTGATCATCCCATCGGGTTTATTTTTGCATGATAGCCTGATAAATGTATATTGAACTTAATCGACAATTTAGATCAATTAATTGGACTATCTAACAATCACAATTGTGTAACGACCTAAAATTTTGAGCCACATAGGATCTTGGATTAATTGAATTATAATTATAATTTTTATAATTAATAACAAAAATAAAACATTTATCAAGTTGGTAGAGGTACTCTTGGTAGAGGGTAAGTTTAAGAGGATCAATTCTTGGCACTATACTATTTAACTTTTTGCTCAAATTTATAGAACTCTGGAAGAATCTTTTAGATCCAGAGCTTATCTCTTTATAAAATGATGGATCATAGATATTTCTCTCATGAAAACCCTAAAGAAAAGAGAGAGAGAGAGAGAGAGAGAGAGAGAGAGAGAGAGAGAGAGAGAGAGAGAGAGAGAGAGGAGGCCATGTGGAGAAAGAGTTTCCGCTGGTAAGTCCCTAATTCTAATTTTTCTAAAGTTTTATGTATTTTCAATTAAAAACCCTAGGTCTACGTCATGAATGGGGCAGATCAGCCATACGTCCATTGTTTGATCTATGGGAAGGTTTGAAGAATATAAGAATGCTTTGTGTGAGATCTCTTATAGTAGAGATTGGATTTGAACTATCTAGCGGTGTCTATCTTGATCAGTTTGAATCATGGATTCTTTAAGACCAAAACATACCATGGCCCTGAATTCTAAAGTGATCTAATTGCTTGATTGTCCACAACGATCTATGGATAGTAGCAATAATAAAACATGTCGTAGAACAATTGTAGATGACGATCATAAATTTTGGTATTTTGGATCCAAGCAATCCTTTAGTCTTACCAAACTTAGTGATGGCGAAATCATTAGATGATTCGGACCTAATATATGAATATAATAAATCCATGAAAGTTAAGAAGATAGAGAAAAAACTCTATTTTTTTGGAAAACTGGATTGTCTAATATAACCTATTCGACTTTCAATCTATTGAGCAGATCAATTTTTGTCCAGCAACCAAAAGTTAAAATTTAAAAATTTGCTCGATTGATCGATGTCTGGCTTCAATCGATCGAGGGTTCCTCGAGCAGTCTTAATCAATTGAAATTATCAATCAAAGTTAGTAAAACTAGTCCAATGACCAAATTAAATTAATATAGGGTTTTCTTTGTCGATCGACAAATAGTTTTGATCGATTGAAAGTAACTAAAAGTGTCCAGAGACTTAAATTATAAATTTTAAATTTCGTCAATTTAAAATCGATTGATCGAAGGAATCGATCGATGGTCTTCGAGCTGGCTCGATCGATCAACCAAATTGATCGATAGTCCTCTGAATTGATTGTTAGATATTCAAACTGAGATATTCGGATTAATAATACCATAATACATGTAATTTTCTTGACTCAATTATTAATTAATTAAGTAATAATAATGGGTCATCTTGAATTGATCAAAGGTAGGCCCCATAGGATGGAATAATTGAATTAAATTCATGATTGTTTAAAGTATTTTAATAGGGATTCGAATTCTAGATTCAAAACTATACGATTGTTTTGCTAATTTAGCTCTACCAAGAACGGGTGAAAGAATCCCAACTGTCTCATATTTGTACGGACGAGATGGATTATTTGATTGTTATGATTGGTGGTATTGCCCTGTTACATTGAATTGTTGATATATAATGATTATGAGAAGTGTTATAATTATGAAATTTTATATATGAAAATGTACATCATTACAATAATAAATTCATTGTTTCCTCTCATGTGGAGAGATGCGTTTGTCGATGCATAATGTATTGAGTATGCATTACCTGCATTCATAGCGCTCATGTGTTGATTCCTAAAAACTCGCTCTAAATGACTGCATGCACACCTCATGCTTGGGTTCCTCGGTGATCTCCCTAGATTGTTTCCTAGTAGAATTGCTACTACATGCCCACATTTAGTGGAAGCCTAGCCAACGAGTAGATGCGGGCCTTGCCAATGCCTACCTATGGTAGAAGCCTGTTAGGAGTAGATGCGGGTTGACAGATATTCAATCGAAGCAAGTAAATGATTATCCCACTTGACATGCATTTCCTGACATCCTTACATACATGCTCATATCTGCACATATATATTTGGTTGTTGCTTGTACTATCTTATTTGTGCTTCGTATGAATCATGATGGGTAACTCACTAGCCTAGCTAGCTAACGTTGTGGAATGACAATCGTACAGAAGTGATCGAGATAGGAAACATAAATCAGATGCTGGAGAGTGAGACCAAGCACCCGAATGATCCACAGGATCAATGACCACACTTCTTCTTTTTTTTCTTTTTTCTTTTTTCAAAAATTACGATTCATTGATATAAGAGGGAAGATACAAAAGGGCTGATTCGGGGTTCCCTGGGAGAAAAAGAACTCGAGGAAGCCTATCATATCACTAAACACTAAACAAAAGCCGGCAAACTTGGAGTAAAACACGCTAAGGTCTCAAACACTCTCTAATCGATCTTAGCCCCATCTTGTCCAGAAATAAGAGACCTCGGATCTTGGGTGGGAGATCTGCCAAAAACTCAAAGAAGGAGGAGGACTGAGAGACACTACCTTGTCAGGCCAAGGCGTCGGTCGGGGCATTACCTTCCCTAAAGATGTGTACAAACTCAATACGACCTCTACTCTTCATCCTATTGATCCAGTTTAACCAGGAGCTCCATTTCCAGCCCGGCTAGTAAAGCCCATTTAGCACTTTCACTATTAACAAGGAGTCGGATTCGATAATAATTTGATTGAAACCTCTAGCAAGACAAAAATTCAGACCGTCATGCACCGCACGCAACTTCGAATAGGTGTTGGAATCGAAGCTGTAACCCATGGAGAAAGCGAGGAGGAAATGGCCCATACACCTCTACAAACACCACCGCCACCTGCTGTACCCGGGTTCGATCTGGAGGACCCATCAACATTCACCTTAACCCAGTTGCTGCAAGGCTTAATCCACTTCACCACCTCTGCAAATCTAGAAGGAATAGGCCTGGCTGAGCTGTTCAGAGGTCTGCCACTGCTGCTGGTTGACGAAATCCTCTGCTGCCCAGAATCTCTAATGGTTATCTGAAGATGTTGCTCATTACCAGGGGGATCTCTAGTGATTGAAATCCACCATTGAACACGGCGCACGATCATAGCTGGATTAAGAGCCTTCCCTTCAAAACGGGTGGCATTTCTCGAATTCCAAAGTTCTCACAGAAGGAATCCTGGGGTGAGAGTGCAAATCTGATTGGATCTGTCGTTCCCATGTCGAGCTCCCCACCACTGAAGAAGCCTTGCTTCAACAGAGATGGCCGAGTAGACAGTAACACCGAACTGATCGCCCAGCCATCTCCACGCCTGCTTAGCCATGACACTGTCCATCAGCAGATGCTGAACGGTCTTAGCAGAAGGGCCACTTGTTGTAGTGGGCCTGCAACATTCGCATCTAGAAGCAAGATGAATTCCGT
>JAJHSJ010001033.1:0-57016 GCA_021015155.1 Magnolia officinalis | reverse complement strand
TTTTCCTATTCCTTTTCGAGTTATGAAAACCTAATTAGGTGCGAAATCCTCCTCTTCTTCGAAGGGCTAACTACCGTAGTGCGAAGCCACATCTATCCTGATTCACCCCCACATTCTTTCATCCATATTTCTCTTCTCCTACAAGCATTCCATCTACAAATTCATCATAGTTGCAACCGTTTTTCTCTCTACAGTAGATTTTCAGAATCTGGCCCTGCAGGAGGGCTGAACTTTGGCGAAGCATCACGCACAAACCGTTGCATCGAATCGATCTGAGATTTGGAGGTTTTCGAGTCCATCCCTGGCCGATCAGGGCCAAGGTAACCTTTTTTCTGATAGTGGGGCCCCACACATATGCAGTCGTGATCACACGTACGTGCGTCTGGGCCATTGTTGTTGTCCCACACGCGAAACTGTCTTCTGTTTAAGTTTTCTTCTTATTTAACCCTCTCATACCAATTTTTTCATAAACTGTAACCCTATATTGCATTATCCTTAATTTGTATGCCCCAAATTGAAATTGGTGAATCCCTTGGATTATGAACTGATTGTTGTGCATGTGTGGATGATTACTGCTTATCTTTGAGCATCGTTTAGTTTATAATTTTAATAGATCCAGCCCTAACTTATGTAGGCTTGACTCGTGCAACCCTTTACTTGAATGTTTGAGCTTTTGTGTGGGATATGGAATATTATGTGATTGTTCTGAATTAGTATGATCTAAAGCCTGAGATCTTGCATATCATATTTAATTTTTCATGTCCTACATCAATTTCTCTAGTATAGATCTTCTTATTCCTTTCATTTTGGAAGTGTAGGACCCACCAATCAATGGTAGAGCCTACACAATCCCTTGGATGTGGCAAATGACCTATCTTATGCATGCATGTCCTATGCATGGAGTTTTCCCTCTATGGGCCCCATCATGGAGGTTTCTTGGATTTCATAGCATAGAGGGTCATCTAGACCTTAGAATCAAGGTTGGGATGACATCCCAACCATTCATCTTGATTATAGGACATGCATGATGTAGATCTATGTTGTTTAATCCTATATGAATGAAGAAGTGTGGTGTGATTGTTCTTGGAGGGCTCAATAGTGGCGGAGCCCTTTCCCTACGGCTGGAATGTTTTTCTCTCTCTCTCTCTCTATCTCTCTCTCTCTCTCTCCTCTCTCTCTCTCTCATCTCTCTCTCTCTCTTGCTCTCTCATTTTTATAATGATATGTGTGGCCCACTTGGTGGGCCTGGGACGTCCAGAAAATCCAGCAATGGTGGGACGCCCCTACCACCCATTTCTTGATTTGGGGTGTCCTATTTGCTCCGTAATTGATGCATGCAAAGTGTTTTGGCTTGTGGCCTTGATCTGGACATTTGTGGGACCCACTAAGGAAGGCCACACCACCCTTGATTTGATGCATATGTCCAGATATGGGTTGATATGTCCAGCCATATATGGTTGCCCAGAAATTTTGGACAGATTTATTGGACTATTGTTGCTGATTTTTAGCTTGGGATTTGCCCATGTATTTCATCTATTTTCTCCCTGACGTGGGGTGCCCTTTGAGGGAGTGGACCCCATCTTGAAGTACTCTGGAACTTACCTCCATTTGTCCATGCAATGGGACCCAAAAAGGGGAGGCCCATGGGAGTGGACGGTCCACCTTGCTGGACCGTCGAGCCACATTAATGAAGGGGAAACACTAATATCAGCTTGATTTCCTTGAGTGATGGGCCACTTATGTGGACCTCACCTTGCTGTATTTTATGGAAACACACCTTCCCTTCTAGGCAAATCTGGGCCCCACTTTATCGGGTGAACATTGTGTGAACAACAGCATTTTTTTTATGCAGCAGAATTTCTGTTTCAACCTTGTGTCCATATTGTAATTCCATGTTTTGCTTGGGTTTGAGGATTCCTTATTGGCCCACCTTGTGGCCCATCATGTTGGGACCCATCTTGGGGGTGTGGGCCACCATCTTTCTACCCAAATTTGGGAGTTTTGTGCTGCTGGACTGGCAGCCATACCTGGACGTTCCAGCTGGGCTGGCATCCAGCCATGGCTGGCCGTCCCCAATCCCAAAAAGCCTACCTTGATGTATGGTTTTATCCACGTCGTCCCTCTATTGAGTGGCCCTCATTGACGTGGCCCAATCCCCAGTAGGACGTCCACGTGTGGGGCTCACTTTATTGATGTTTTGGGCTGCCGTCCCAGCCCCATGGACCGCCCAGCTAGGACGCCCAAGCCTATTGGGCTGCTGCTGGACGTCCCATCCAGCAGCATGGCCCACCTGGTATATGTGTTGTATGCACCTCCTACCTCTGGTGGGACCCATTGTGACATGTATGGGTCACCAGGTAGCAAGAATTTCACTTTAAATAAATTATTGTTGGACTCCAACAGGCCTAGAAAGTGGGTGGGCTGGCTGGAATTTCAGCAATAGGCCCAAACTTGTTGCCCATAAGTGTTTGTCTTGGGGCAGCATGTCCCACCATATTGGGGATGTTTACACATACCTCTGCCCTATTTCCTATCATACTTTGGGCTTAATTAGTGCACATTTGAGGCCCACCCCAGGTGGGTTTTTATTGTGTCCATATTTTTAGCTAATTGTTGGACTCTTTAGGCCTTGTTGGGCTGAAACTTTCTTGATAGGCCCATTGGACCTTTGGACCTATATTTTCCATATTATTGTGATGGGTTTGTGGGCCAAATTACACAAGTAGTGAGACTTTGGTTGCCCACTAAATTAACATTGTACTTGGGCCAAGTTGTAAGGCCCTGATTCACTTGATTTAAGCTTAAGAATTTGCCCATGTTGTGGTTGGAATAAGGGCTGCCCATTAAGCCCATCACAATATGTGGGTTTATGACCTTTATGATTGGGCCCAAACCTTGCTTATGGGCCCACAATATTGCCTATGAGTTGGGCTTTGTATGATTGCCCACTAAGCCCATGTATTGGTATAGGCCTGGGCCTTGATTCGCGTTTGATTTTAGGCGGGCTACCTCTTAGAACTAGTTGAAGTTGATATCCTCCTTGGTGATCTTAAGGTAGGCTCATGGGTTCTCTATAGGTGGTTAAAGGTCCACCATAGACCCTTGTTATGACCGTTTATCCTTTCAGGCTTATGTCTTGTTCTCCTTAGCTTTGTGGGCTGACCCAAAGTATTGAGCCCCCACTAGAGGATTTCTCTTAGAGTATCTGTCCATATATCTAGGTTGTCCCTCCTTGGGAAGGAGTGTTATTCTACGTCATCATCGTCGTATGGCGCACCTATTTCACCCTCATGACCCATGTGCATCATTGCGTAGTTGGATTGCATTAGTGTGGGGTCATTGGGTTGGTATGATAGAGGGATGAAGTTTTTCCCTCTTGTGCACATTGAGTGCTTATAGCTGGTGCATGATTAGTATGCGTGATTCATGCATCTGGCATCGCATCTCATGGATATTATCGCCCTTGCTTCACCAGGGCCTTGCCTCCACAAGTATATTCGTGGATGGCTATATGTGGACACCGAAAATGTATTATTTGAGCATTTGGGGTGCATAGGATATCTTTGGGTGAAAGCCCCTAAACCTTCAAGGTAACCTGGAAGACGCCTCAACGCTGTAACCGAGTGAAAATTATGAGCACCCGAGTGTCTTACACCGTTAGGCCGCGTCTCCCACTGTCATGTAGTCGGTTGACATGGAATGTGGCCTATCCGCCTGAGTGAGTAGGCATTACAAGGCTGAGTCTGACTAACTCGTGAGTGGGTCCGCTACCGTCGAGCCTAGCTGGTGATTGGTTGTCCATAGGCAGGGTGTGAGGTCTCCTACGCTAGTTTGACTATGCGGGTCTGTAAAGCGGCAGTCATCCTGCAGTGTACTTGACCCCAGTGGATTCCTTATGATGGAACTGTACTTGATATGTGGATTGGATATGAGGACTGGCGTTACTTCGCATTGCATTTGCATCGGCTGTATAAGCCTTATATTGCATCACCTTGAGATGTCGCCCAGTACTCATGTATTGCATTACATAGCCTTGGTAAAGCTTACTGCATTCATAGCCTGGCCTCGGTACGGCTAGTAGTATTGGTATCATTCATGTTTCCTTCTGCATCATCCCCTATCTTCTTCTGAGCACCATTGTCACACACCTTACACTGCCCTTAAGCTTTCTATAAGCTTATGCACGATTGATGCGTGCAGGAGATCCTAGGTCAGCATAGTAGCGGAGGAGCCATGGATTTGGTTGGTGTAAGCTGAGGACCTACTGCAAACATTTCCTTCCCTCTTTTATATTATGTATTTCCTTTTGAACCTTGTACCTATAAAGTTTAAATTCATAGTGGATTTTGCAGTGTATTCCTTGGTTATTTCTGAGATTTACTTGCTATAATTTTGGGTATGCTCTATTGGATTGGAATTGTGATATGGAAATCCTCCTTCTAGGATCCCAGGATCGGAATTCTGCCTCAAGAGCCGAGAATGGGGTGCTACGGAGGCTATTGCGGCCGGAACCGACTATCGAGTTCCTTATGAGTCCGATCACTGAGTCTGGGGCGTGACACTTGGTATGACTGATAGCATTCATGTCTTGCATCGCATAGCCTTGGTACGGTGATAGCATTCATAGACTTACTAGCATCTTTCCGCATTGCTTTGATATTGCATACTTGGCACTTACCTTGCGCACACACTTACACCACCCTCTAAGCTTTCTATAAGCTTATGCACGATCATTGCGTGCAGGTGACGCTAAGACGCCACAGCAGCATTGAGATTAAAGCGTGCAGCTGTCTTCTGGAGCTTCCGATATTATTATTGTATTTCCCTTATGCATTGTACTTAAAGTTTTTTATCATAATGAATATGTGGTGATGTTGTTGGTTGTTGTTTGTAGGTTATACTTATGGTTATGCTCATTATGAAACAAATTCATGTTGAAAATCCTCCTTGTAGGATCTCAGGATCAGAACTTGGTATATGGGTGCTAGGAGCCGAGAATGGAATACTACGGAGGCTGTCGACGCCGGATTCGGCGATTGAAAATTTTGTGAGCCTGATTTCTGAGTTTGGGGCGTGACACATACATTATGGTGGGGCCCATATAGCACCAACCACTAGCCACCTAGATAGTGGTAGAGTCACTAGTAGAGGTGTACACAAGTCAAACGGAGTCGAGCTGTGCTAGCTGACCCCAGCTCAAACTCAGCTTGGCTCGGTCCTCGAGCCTGACTGGCCAGCTCAGCTCGGTTTGGTTAGCAGCCCCGGCCAGTTCGAGCTGAGGTCGAGAAAGATTGAGCCTCTGCGGCATTTTCTCAAACACATGGAGTGCACTTTTAATTTCTCACAGATGTAAAACAGCAACATTGGTTTACAAGTATTTCATCAAACACTCGGTAGGCAACATAAAAATCAAGACACAAGAGTATTTGTTTCATATCCATACCTTCCTCACCACCGTCGACACTTCGTTGAGTCATTTCATCAAACACTTGTTGAGCAACATCAATGTCAAAAGAACCGAGTCACCAAACTAGTTCGATTCGAGTCGGGGTTGGATCCAAGTCAAGCTCGGGCAAGCTCGAACTCGGCTTTAAATTTTTCGAGCTAAAAAAATCAGCTCGGCTCGTCTCGAACTCAGTTTTGAATCGAGTCGAATCAAGCTTTTTTGAGTCGAGTCGAGAGCAAGCTAACTGAGCTAACTCGGTTCGTGTACAGCTCTAGTCACTAGCCAAACCGCATCCTGTTTCAGATGCATGGATTATAACTAACAGGGCTCGTAGCATCGACGGTTTCAATCACAGGACAGGGAGTCTCATCGTCGAGGGGGAATTAGAGATACTTAACGCACTTTGATCCATGTGGTTGAGGTGTGTTTCTTCTATAGTACCACACAATTGCTGTAAAAGCTTGACGTACAGCACAAAGAACCTTTAGAGGGTCCTATCGCCAATAGACATCCTAATGCGTCGTAACCAAGTTGCGAGCTTTATGGAGTATCTCTGACATGGAACTTATCGGAGGCTGATTCATCGACCAATAAGACCGGTCGGTAAGTCAGTAGCTTTCTATAGCTGGATCATCCGGAGGTATCACGTGTCGTGATGTCCTGCTAGCTTCCGTGGAGTTGACAACTCCCCTCCAATTAGCCGAAATCATAAGTCTTTTAGAAGACGCTTATAGACGTTCAACCCAGCCCTATTGTCGATCAGCAAGCACCACTTTGTGGATTTCAAATCCATCCTTATAAACCGTGATGTATAGGGGCTCCACATGTGGAATTTTGATTCCAAATGGAAATGTGTAAATGTTATTGGTTGTGGCCTTGTTACTAACCCTATGATTGCTTGCAGGTAATCAGGTGGGGTACTTGACGAGACATGGGTATTTTACTGGACTTTAGAAAATGCATGCATCTCTATGAAGCGGCGAGGTTTGTAATAGATTGAATATCGAGATCTGGGCTGGAATTCTCTTCAAATGTTGAGCCGCATTATATGACTCGGCTACTTCCGCTCGTCTTGCGGGCGGAGAATCTCTGGCGCAACGGGGACGGGCCCTCTAAGCTGGCGCAGGTTGTAGAAGTGCCCAGAACGGGTCACATCATAGATAGAGGGGGTATGGTGAGGCTCTGCTGCTAATTAGGCAGCCATCAGGTCTTTGAGCCGCGTGAGGGTCATCACAGGCAGTGGACTCTTCAGGGTGATGGCTGCGTCTGAGTATGTGGTACCACCGCTGTTAGCTGAGGTACCTAGCTATTGTGGGACCCATGTTGTGAGTGCATGACACCCACCCCATCCAATAGTTGTACCCCACTAAGATGGCTACACAACGTAAAAATCAGACTAACTTGATTATCTGGTGGGCCACACCATAGGAAACAATGTAAAAATGCCCAAAAACCTCCATATTTAAGTGATTGGATGCACTGGATGTCATATCCACACCAGGTGGACCCTAACACTTGAATTTGAAGGGTTTTGGGTGGCTTGTGCATTATCTTAAATGGTGCAGCACACTTGATGATTGACCTGAGCTAATTTTTTGTTTGTGCTGAGCCCACATCATAAGAGGGCGAGCGAGTCTGTGGGCCACACCAGTATCATGTGAGCATTACCTATGATCTATATCTATATCTATACTTAGGAAAATTAAAATAATTTTTAACATTTTTTCTTTTTATTTTTATTCAATCTTTTTCAAGACTTTTACTTAAATAAATTACCCCTATAAATCTATGATGAAAGTACCCTTTCATTATTGACTAGACCAGCTGGCATACAACAATAGGTGATGTTTTTTGTCCACATCCAAACCATCCAATGGGTGAATAAAAACATCACCCATGTGCCCTTATCAGGTCCTCCACATCAGCTGGATGGATCAGATGACCCACACCATATGCAACATTAGGAATGGGGAAGCCAATGGTGTGGGGCCACCACGTGATCTAAGCAGTTTTGGGTGCAATTTTACAGCATTCCTATTAATGTGGCCCATGTGAGTTTTTAATTGGACACGAGGATTCCATCCACTCACTTTATCAAACAAAGTTTGTATCTTATTATTTTCAATAATCCATATTTGCTTCAATGAAATACTATTGCTGGCCTATGATTTTAGAAGAAAAGCTATTATGATTATCATAGATCTCCTTGATTAAAGCTTGTCCAACGTGATGACGGTCTAGGGGGTTTCGATCCTGATTGGCCGACCTTTCTGATCCAAAAACAAACATAGTTCAGCTCTCTCAGTGATTCAGATGCAAAAATCCATGAATGCAGACTCCTGCTCTTTGTACAGTTTAAATAATAATGATCCATGCCTAATGGGTGGAGTAGATTTTACGTATAAAACATTGAGAACCTTGCACGGTCTCCCTGTACAGGAGGAGGAGGCACATGTGAGCTACATTCATTAAAAGAAGTGAGAAAAAAGATAAAAAGAAAAAAACAAGAAGCAGTTACAATTTATTTTTTTATTATATTGTTTTTTTAAAAAAAAATCTATACCGTCTTAACCATTGTTGTGATGAGTAATTCCAAGGACAAAAATGTCCAAAAGCTATTGGCATTATACTTGCAACACGTGGAGAGGGTGGAGGAGCAAATAGGGAAAAGGGAAGTTGAGCCTAGAGTTTCAGGAGAAGCTTACGAGGGGTGGGCCTACCGCAATGTTTGTAGGAAATCCAGCCTGCTTGAGAAATTGATGAATGAAGTGGCCCAACAGAGCTTCAGTTTAATTATGTCTAAAACCTCTAAAGCCTACATGTTGCTCGTATCAATGATAACGCTCTTGAGTTTGTCCCTTTCCGAAAAAAAAAATTAAAAATCACCAAAAAAATTTTTTTTTTTTTTCAACGAATCCTTTTTTATTTGTTTGGAAAAAGAAAAAAAAAAAAAAAAAAAAAAGAAGATGAGATTTGGATGCAAAAATGGAGATTGAAGAGTCTGTAATACCAGAAACTCAATTGATAAGTTTTCACTAAAAATTGTGTTCTCTTATTTAAATTACTTTGAATTTGTGGAATTAGTAGCCATTAATTTTATATATTTTTCATGTGCTCGCTGAATCATAGTTTTTAACATCTGATTTTCAAATTTGCAAAAAACAAAC
Organism: Magnolia officinalis; assembly: GCA_021015155.1. Taxonomy (NCBI): domain Eukaryota; kingdom Viridiplantae; phylum Streptophyta; class Magnoliopsida; order Magnoliales; family Magnoliaceae; genus Magnolia; species Magnolia officinalis. The sequence continues at coordinate 48,403 of JAJHSJ010001033.1, read as the reverse complement.
AAAAAAAAATTCAAATTCCCACCCCTCCCCCATTTAACTTGCAATTTGAGCATGGAAATTTTCACCTAATGGCTGATCTACAGACTAATGGAACTGTTATAAAAAATTTCTAAAGAAAATAATTAAAATATCAAATATGAATATATGCAATGTATAAAAAACAATTACTATCTAATATTATTTGTCTTATATTTATATATTCATGAGTATTAGCTGAAAATCAGTTATTTATTTTCTAAAAATATTTAATTTTTAAATAATAAAAAATTATGTAAAACACATTGTTTTGAAAGAAATGCATTATAAATTGTAAGATAGATTTAGCTTTTGAATGTATTGGTTGTGTTTCATTAAATGTCTTTTACCAATTAAATTATATGATTGGTTGCATCACTTCTGTCAAATAGTGTATAATTTAGGATCTCATACCCAACAAAAAAAAAAAAAAACTTGTACATGTTTTTGTGACCTATATTAACATCCACTTAGTTTGATTGAATTTCAGATAATTTTGGTTTAAGATCTATCATAAGCAACTTTTTTTACTTTAGTTAATCACTTCAGCTTAATAATTAAAAACCACAATAAGTTGCGGCATAAATAACTTAAGACGCCCCCAAAAAATCAAGGAAACGATAATGAACCTAGCTTCTCGTGGACTTGTTTACAGACACCAATCTAGATCGTGCATGTTTAGGAAACAGCAACATCAGTCATGCGATCTACTTAATAACAGGGACTGCCTGGCCAATCTAATTACCAATAGGTGGATGATACTGTGAGACGCTAATCACTCCGCCGAGGCAGCAAAATGCCCATTTGAGTACCCACGTAAGATAGATAAGAGGTGATGATGGCCGGACACAGGTCGGGGCAAGGTTGATGACCCTGGTCCAGCCATAAAGACAGGACTGCCCTAAGCCCCTGCTGTGGCCATGCCCATTCAACATGCTAAAAAGGAGCTAAATAGGCCTGGCCCAAGCCCTAGGCCAAGAGGGCTGAGAGTCAGACCAGAGCCAGGCTAAAGATGCATCACACGTATAGTGTGCAATTAGTGAGTGCGTGTTAATGAACCAAGATCATCCATCTTGCAGATAACTGAGTTTTTATATTGGCTCATACTCAGTGCCAAACCACAGTTAACGAGGGGGGGGAAAAAAGGAAAAGGAGTTTTAAAAAAGAGCCTCTACAACTAACTGTCAAGACCTGAGAGAGTGGTAATGATTACAATGGTATCAGTAAACTTTCCATAATAGAATATATTAGTTATAGTTTATATCGATAAAATAGACTGCAGAATACCACACATTCAAAATCAATCAAACCACAAAATCCTAAAAGACTCTTGAGTATAAATATAATAAAGATTCAAGAAAAGGAAAAAAATAAACAGTAAATAGCACTCAACAAAATAGTAGCATTGTCTGTCTCAAACTGTCGATTGGAATGGAAAATGGAAACAACAACGAAACAAACACTTAAAACTCACCTCTCATAGAGCCAAAGGGCAGAGAGACCCAAACCCGCCATACTCTTTCGCCACCGTCGGTCAAGCACCCAAGTCTGCATCCAATGACACAATACCTTCCTCACACTTGAGGCCAAAAAACTTACGAGGCAAAAGATGCCACCACCACCACCAGCAACACCGCCATGACAAAAAACGACTTTACTACCACTAGGGACGAACTCAACATCTACTACTAGGGAGACCAACGAGACTGCTGCTACTAAAAACCGTATCACACTAGTGAACAGGTACAGAAGAACCATCACTTCTTCTTGGCTGCCGACTTGGTGACCTTGGCACCAGATGGATCCTTCTTCTCAACGCTCTTGATCACACCCACTGCAACAGTCTGGCGCATGTCCCTCACGGCAAAACGTCCAAGAGGAGGGTACTCAGAGAAGGTCTCAACCACCATGGGCTTGGTTGGAATCATCTTAACAAAACCCAGCATCACCATTCTTCAAAAACTTGGGCTCCTTCTCAATCTCCTTGCCAGATCGCCTGTCGATCTTGGTCAGGATCTCTCCAAACTTGACAGCAATGTGGGATGTGTGGCAATCAAGGACTGGGGCATATCCGTTGCCAATCTGGCCTGGGTGGTTCATGATGATGACCTGAGCTGTGAAGTTAGCTGCCTCCCTGGCAGGGTCATCCTTCGAGTTGGAAGCAACAAACCACGCTTGAGATCCTTGACAGCAACATTCTTCACGTTGAAGCCAACATTGTCACCAGGCAAGGCCTCTTGGAGGGCCTCATGGTGCATCTCCACTGACTTGACTTCAGTAGTCAGTCCAGTTGGGCCAAAGGTGATAACCATACCAGGTTTGAGTACACCAGTCTCAACACGTCCAACAGGTACAGTGCCAATGCCACCGATCTTGTAGACATCCTGAAGTGGGAGACGGAGTGGCTTGTCTGTCGGCCTCTTGGGCTCCGAGAGCAAGTCAAGGGCCTCGAGGAGGGTTGGGCCCTTGTACCAGTCTAAGTTGGTCGACCTCTCAATCATGTTATCACCTTCAAACCCAGAGATGGGGACGAAGGGAATCTTGTCAGGGTTGTAACCAACCTTCTTCAGGTAGGAAGACACCTCCTTAACGATTTCATCATACCTTGCCTTGGAGAGTACTTGGGGGTTGTTGCATCCATCTATGCAAGATAGAAACACAATCAAGTCAATGGATTGATCCAAAAGCTTATGAACCAAAAATTTGCATATAAATAATTTAAAAGAAAAAAGAACAGAACCATTATCCATTGCGATCTTCCAAGCAGCACAAGCACATTCCAGGAAGAGCAAATGGAATGATCCAAAAGATTATGAAATTGCCAAATATATATATATATCACCACACTGTTATGATATTATCTATTGCAACCAATGGAAATGGCAAAAGTTTCAACACTATGAAAATGGGCAAAAGTTTCAACCAATGGAAATGGGCAAAAGTTTCAACACTATGGAAATGGGTCCAATCAATAGAAAATGGCCTTATTAAGAGTGAATTACTTAATACTTAAGCTTTGGAAAGAGTAAGGAAAAGACTAGAGGAAAGGACGTAAAATCACCTTCTCCGAGCAGCAAGGATAGTTGTTGAACTTAGTGCTTTTTTTGAAGGTGATCCTTCAGTCATCCTCAAGGTTTGGAATTTATATAGGATGATGCTATCCAAATTTATTGTATATTGGGATGCTTAGGATACTTAGGTGGCATGCACGAGATATGTGTTTTTATTTTTTTGAAATTGTTTGGACTTAAAAATGATTTCATCTCATCTTAGTCAACAATAACTATGTATTAGAGATCTTGCAAGGATTAAAAATAATCTTGACAAACCCGTGATCATAATTGTGATTTCTAACACATAATTACTGTTAAATTAAATAGGATGAAATCAATTTTAAGTGGGCCTTCATGTTTATGTGGCATTTGTGTTAAAAAAGATTGTGACTGTGTAAACAAAATAAGTATGGCTATAGCATCAGTGCCCATGCAAACAAAATAAGTATGAAAAAGATATTCTCCATCACATGCAAATGCAACAACAAGATAACAGCAATGCAATGCATCATAAAGCATTGAAACCATTGCCCATACACAAGGTTCCTACAGAACTGGTTTAAAAAGCAGCGAATAGATTTCAATTAAAACACAAGGAACAAATGCAAAGAAGAAAATCGTTAAAGATACTAGAAAGGATAAGAGATGCACATCTCATGTAAAAAAGCGACACTAATATGCAAAAGAAGCAATCATCTCATAAGACATTCTTTTTTAATGAGGAGCAACCTTCTCAGTATTAGATTTCAATGAAAACACAAGGAACAAATACAAAGAAGAGAACCTTATTAAAGATACTAGAAAGGATAAGAGATGCTGAACTCAGATTTTTTTTAAAAAAAAGTGACACTAATATGCAAAAGATGCAATCATCTATAACATGAGACATTCTTTTATTAATGAAGAGCAACCTTCTCAGTATTAGCACAAATACCTTACAAATGAAAACAAGCAGTCCATATCACAAGAGAGATGCTATATAAAGAATCCACAATTACCTTGTTGCAACAGCAGATCATCTGCCTGACTCCAAGGGTGAAGGCAAGCAACGCGTGCTCACGGTCTGGCCATCCTTGGAGATACCTGCTCAAAACCACCAGTGGTGGAATCAATGATAAGGACAGCACAGTCGGCCTGTGACGTTCCAGTAATCATGTTCTTGATGAAGTCACGATGACCAGGGGCATCAATGACAGTGCAATAGTACTTTGTGGTTTCAAATTTCCACAAGGCGATATCAATAGTGATACCACGCTCCCGCTCAGCCTTGAGCTTATCAAGAACCCATGCATACTTGAATGACCTCTTGTTCATCTCAGCAGCTTCCTTCTCAAACCTCTCAATCACACGCTTATCAATTCCACCAAGCTTGTAGATAAGATGCCCAGTTGTGGTCGACTTGCCGGAGTCGACATGACCAATGACGACAATGTTAATGTGAAACTTCTCCTTTCCCATGATGGCTTACAAAACAGAGCAAATAAACTGCAATCACAAAACAATGACGATTACAAGAGTATTCTAGATGGTGAAGCCAGAAACAAACTGAACAAAAGGCTTAAACTGTGAAAGAAGTTTTCTTCACCAAAATGGTTAAATTCACAGATACCCAGATTAACAACAATAGAAAACAAAACAGTTCCATGCGTGCAGAAAAGGAAGCTGGACGGTAGCTTCCTACCACACCCCACCAGAAAAAAGAAGAAGATGTAAATCAGACAACACATATGCCATGTTTGGAAACCATGGCTTCCATGCCAAATAATGGAAAAGGGCTTTCCTTTGATATGACAATTTATGTTGTTTGGAGAGCAAAGGAAAGGGTGTATTCCACCCAGCAATCATCACCCTAATCCAATTTGGACTCTTGGCACAGAAAATGAGATTTCCACTTCTTATCCAAACAAGAACTCAAAATTATAATCCATGCTTAACCATTTAAAAAATTCTAATGAAAATCATCACTGGATATTTTTTTCCGTTCTTTTCCCATGGATTCTATGCATCCAAACATACACTCAGAATCCCACTAACAAAAGAATAATGGTTTTAATACCAACATCTGGTATTGTTAAAACCTTACAATGCCACACAAGTAAAACCCCAATTCCCCAGAAGAACATTCAAAGAGAACAGTCAATTGCAACCCAACAAGGTAGACATGCATGGCAAGAGTAGTTGAACAGAAATCAAGCCAAATCACTCATCAGGCATAAAAGTCAGTGATACGGCCCACCTATTTCCCGGATCAGGTGAAATACACGCCCGAAACATTAACATGGCTAGAAGTAATAATCTCCCGTGTTAAATGAAAACGAGAGAAAAACCGATGCGATTTAATCAGGACAAGATCAGAAGAGACTGAGAGACAACATGCCACCAATCACAAAAAGAAAAATCCAGCCATCAATTTTTCATCACGCAGGTTTGGCCCCAATGGATGAGTGGTCCATCCATATTTAATAAGGATAATTATTTCTTGGTATACAAATCATCAAACATTACGAGATAAGGAAAAGAGGAAAAATAAAAAAAGGACTGGGATTCGGTAGTAGCCCCTCAACATCTTGTAGGTCATGATGTGTTTTATCCGCGCCGTATATCCATTGTGTCAGATCATTATAGGGCATGAGACCAAAAAGGAGGCAGATCGAAATATCAGATGGACCACACCACAAGAAATAGTCGTGATTGAACGCTCATCATCCAGATCTGTGTGATCTAATTATCAGGTTGGATGGAAAATAAACATTACAGTGGATCCTATGAAGCTTTCAATGGTGGGCGTTCAATCACCACTATTTCATGCGGTGTGGTCCACCTGAGATTTGTATCAACCTCAGTTTTGGTCTCGTGCCCAAAATGAGATAGGAATATGGATGGAGGGCGTGGATAAAAACATGCTGAGGCCCACAGAGCACCTACATCGGTAGTATAGAGGTAACTACCGAATCCGAGTCCAAAAATAAATAAATAAAAATAAAAATAAATAAAATTTGAGTATGTAATCAAGATCTAAGAAAACAGCTTCAAAGAACAATCAGATCTTACAAGTTAGGGTTTAGGAAGCTTCAAAATCAATATCTTTTATCAGATATCTCATCAAAATCGTAGAAATAATCAAAACAAAAAATCGATCGATGATCAAAACCCAAGAGCCAAATAAAAAACAATCAGCCCTAGCTATTTTACTGATGAAACATGAATTCAAAAAAGAAAAGGTTTTAAAAAAAGCAAGGGTTTTGATAGATAAATCACTTCAGATACTGAGAAAGAAACCAAAACCTAAGAACAGACGCTAGCGAGAGAGAGAGAGAGAGAGGAGAGAGAGAGAGAGAGAGAGAGAGATACCAAGAGAGAAAGCGAAGATAGCAAACGAGCTGCCGAACAAAGAGAGTCTGAAATCGGCAGCCTCGTCCCTTCTTAAAGCTGGAAAAAACCCCGTTTCGATTAGGGTTTCTTCTCCGCCGTTGGATTTCTACATCCAATGGTCTTTGTCAAACTCTCCCATCTAGCCGTCAATATTTCTTTGCGGTTCAGATATCGCCACGTCAGCTCGGTGCTTCAAGTTAGGGTAGCCGGATTGTTTTCATTTGGAAAACAATAGCAGCTCGCGATAACTACTGCCGTGGGAGAAACGACTCAACGTGAATGAAATCCACGCCGTCCATCATGTACACCACTCCTTTTTGGACCTTTAACTTGAAAATCAGGATTATTCAAAACTAAGTTAGGCCATCCTAGAAAATTATACCTAAAATCTCTAAATTCAGGTGGTATGGCCCACCTGATTTATGGAATACTTTGAACATTTTAAGTAATTCTTTCATCCTAACCAGAAAAATCTGGTGAACGGATTGGATAGCATATAAACACGACCGTGAGTCATGTATAAACTAACGGTGGGTATTCCATCTAAACTGTTTCCTGTAGTAGGGCCTACCTGAGATCTGGATGATTATGATTTTTCGGTTCAAGGGTTAGAATGAGTCAGAATACCCGATGGACAGAGTGATCTTATGAAAGTTCCACCCACGTGGCTCTCAGTTTGCCAAAGTAACCTCGGTAGGTACGCAGCGCGAGTTAGCCTATGACAGCTCATTCCTTTGGAGGCCTTGGAAACCCTAAAAACAAAGCTTTATCGCTTACCGTTCGATGATTTACATCCAACGGGTGAGGTTGTAGGCTTATCTGGAGCCGTTGGATGCTAATCTTGCCTCTTGAGAAAAACTGCCATTTTATTAGTGTGGTTGGGTACACTGCGAGAGTACATCATGTTGTCTGGCTACAAGGATGATTTATGAACATCTGTCTGCAATCCAAACCGTTTATACGGTGGACCTTAACTTGGATAGGGAACAGACACAGGTTAAAAACTTGGAAGAGAATACTTCAATCATTTGATCATTCGAATATTTCCTTTGAATTTTAATAAGGTTTACATATTCAAATCTTAGTGATTTTCTGCTTGTCTCCCATCAACGATGAGACCCATCGCATGAACGGCTTGGATCATTGAATAGATACAGATCTAATGGATAAGGTTCCAATGTATTCTATCTGAATAGATACAGATCTAATGGATAAGGTTCCAATGTATTCTATTAACACAGGTTAAAAACTTGGAAGAGAATACTTCAATCATTTGATCATTCGAATATTTCGTTTGAATTTTAATAAGGTTTACATATTCAAATCTTAGTGATTTTCTGCTTGTCTCCATCAACGATGAGACCCATCGCATGAACGGTTTGGATCATTGAATAGATACAGATCTAATGGATAAGGTTCCAATGTATTCTATTACAATAAAAATACGTCAGAATGTATCATAACAGACATCGTTTTAGATGCGAATACGCTTGCGTAGAGTACGCTAAGGAAATGGGGTGCGTGACTTTCGCTGACGTGTATCCAATCGTTCATCCATGAAGTAGGCCAGCCTGTGTTTGGACCGGGACCTAAAAATCAGGCTGAGATGGAAATCCCACCATTAAAATTGTATACACCATCCAATCCACTCATCTGAGGCACTACACAAGGATGAATGGATTTTCCGGAAATCAGAACATTCTAAGACTCATGTGGACCATACCACTTGAATTTAAGGTTTTAGTCATTATTTTAAACCATTTACGATTGTATGATCCACCTAGATCTTTGATTTTATTTTTTTAAATGAATTTTAGGATCCACGGTCAAAATAAGAAAGTGCACATGATGGACGGTATGGATCTGACGCACGCCTGCAATTTCCCAGGTCGGCCGTGTATGGCTTCCAGGGGAAAGCGGATTGCGTCCTGTCCCACGGACTCCCACCTGATGTAAGGCTTTCATCCAATCCGTCCATCCATTTTATCAGCTGAATTTAGGTAATGATCGAAAAAATGAGATAAATCCAAGTCCTAAGTGGACCAAACAGTGGGGGTTGAACTACATCCATTAAAAAGCTCTTTAGGAGCCGATTAAGTATTTTTCGAGGTTGATATTTGTGCTTCCCTTCAACCAAGTCTACATGACCCTACGAACGAACAGATTAGACGCAGACAACATCACGGTGGGCCATAAGAAGGTTTGAATGGGTGGGCATCATTATCGCCGCTGCTGGCGACTCAAACGACAGGCTGGACGGTTCGTGTGTGCGAATATGCCCTCCAGGTACTCGTATATCACACGTGCCAACATGATCCGAGATTCACGGACGCCGATTGCGGGGTGAGCCCGACACCACGCAGCCACTTTACTGTGTGATGTATGTCTTTTAGGGGTCGTTTGGAACCATGGATTTGGGGATTTCAAATCCGCTGATCATTTGGCATAATACAGTAACAGGTGGTTTTTAATACAAGGGTTTCAAATCACCCCAAAGATGGGTGGGTGAGAGCTTGAATTCCACTTGAAATCCTTTCAACTAATAGTTATATTTGTAACATGTGTGTCACTATACTATTATTTTATTGGGTACATGGCTCACTAATGACATACAAAAACAATTAGATATCAATTATATCACTATAATTACTTTAATATGATGATTAGTACACATTATTCATGTAAATCATTGACTAAAAATCATTGGTTAGTCACTTGAATATGATCTTGTGCTTGTGGCCCATCCAAGACTTGGAATTTCATCATTTTCGAGCAAAACATATATTTCAATGGGCTTATTACAACCATTGTGTCGAAAATTGCATACGTCACTAGGTAGAGATCTTATGGGTAAAAACGGACTAGCCACTAAGGAAAATGCAGCTTGGAGATATATGCACTATGTGAGAAGCTCGGCCAACGCTAATCATAATCGAGGAAGAACACTTCACATTTCACTGAAGGATCCTGAAACTGACCATCAATAGAAAGAATCTCTCTATCTCCGACCGATGCCGAGCCCTTACAGATGTCGAGCCCTTCCACAACCCATACATTTTCGAGCTGGTGCTCAGAACGTCTCTTGGGAAAGACCCAAAGTATGACCTCTGCTGTACGACAAGATGAAGAGGATGGTCATCCCCTATATCCCCTGTACCCTTATAACACCCCGTACTTTCTAGTACTCGAGTGTTACCTTGTAACCTAACTTAGTATAAGTACAAACCTAACTTATTTGAACATCTACCTTCATTATAGCCTAAACTAACCATTAAGAGTAATCTTCATCCAAAGATTACGCCATCTGATCGTTAATTTGGGAGATCCACCGTAGATCTTCATCTCAACAATTACAAGTCTTGTGAGCCACTCAAATAGCAAATTTTAAGGTCAATAACGTGGGCTATTTGTATCATCACATTCAATCGTCAATCCTAAATAAAATAAAATAAAATAAGTATAATAAATAAATAAATAGATAAATTAGTTTGAAAAAACCTATAATTCGACTCCTAAAGATGTAACCATCATATTTGAATATAAATATTCAATGATTAAAATTATAATAGTAATAAATTTAATAATAATAATAATAACGTTATTAAACAAAAATATTTAAAAATTATAAATGCATATTAGGCCATCTTATCAATAATCCAACCATTGATTTCCAACTAAGGGGCCCTTGGGACGATTTTGACCATTGACGTTCAATTTTAGAATGATCTGATCATCAGATTGATGGAAATCGTCAGTTAAATCACAAAAATAAAATAAAATGGCTCATCTGAACTTTGGATCTGCCTCATCTTCAATACTCTACCCTAATATGGTCTTACAAAGCGTATTGGGCGGTTGGATTTGTCAAAGACATTCATATGGGCCACACTGCATCTGCATGTGTATGTGATGTGCATGCACTCATAGTGCACCAGACTCGTTAACACGGTCAAACCGTGTTGACCTGAGAATTTGCAATAAAAGGAGAAATTCTTCTCTGTTTCCCACCAAGCTCAGTTCAAACGGACAGCGTCCGTGTATGATAACTATGGCCCACCATGACGATCGAATCTGTTAATCTTGTAGAGGGCATGAATCTGACCATTCCCTACCTAGTTTCAGCCCATGCATTGAACACGTTTGACCACCAACCACCAGCACAAATCGAGTTGTGCGGCTGGAATTTCCAAAAACGGAAACCGTTCCGCCTTTTTGTTGTCACGTTCGCTAACTGCATGCGGGATTCCCTCAATCTCAGCCCTTCGTGCGGAAACATCTCAGCCCTCTATTCTCTCCGTTCTCTAGGGCTTCCTTTGCAATGAAAGAGCCGCCGCAAGGAGGAAACCTATTCCCATTAACCGTCCATTTGATGGGTCCCACAATGATCAGTGGTCCTATCCAAGCCATCCACATGCCTCAGATCACGAGATAAACCCCTCGTTCGAAATATGCCATGGATGGTGAGTCATCTTCCTCGATCGGCTGTGAAAACCGCACATCAGCATTGGGCCATCAAACCTTGATCAAAACTAACCTTTAGGTGGGCCAACATCCCAGGAACTCATCAACACAAGTGGATTATGGCTATGTAAACTAATCAAGGTGAAATTAGTGGTTATAGTCTAATAAAGTGTCGATTAATACGAATTAGAAAATTTTAACTAATCTCCAGATTAGTTGTGCTCGACGGTTCTAGAAGCGGTTTTAGAGAAGCTATAAATAGCCAGTTTTTAGGGCAGCCCTTCTGAAAATAGAAAGGAAGTGAGAAAGAGAGTTCGTGAGAGGAGTATTGGCGCCGCCCGTCTGTTGCCACACCAAGTAGAGCTGAGTCGTTCCGAGTTACTGCGAGTCGTGGGCCGAGTCCAGATGTTCTCGGTCCTGCTCAGTGAGAACAGAGAGAGAGAGAGAGAGAGAGAGAGAGAAACAGAAGAAAATGAAAGAAAGAGGAAGAAGACGAGAGACAACAGGAGAGTAAGGGTGGGGCGCTGCTCTCGCTACCGCACCATCAGCCCATCAGTCCGCTTGACGGGCTCTTCAAGTCACGATTCGAGTCGAGTCTGGATTGCAGGGTCAGTTTGAATCCAGCTGCGGTCAGTTGAGTCGAGAGAGGAAGAAGCAGAAGGTAGAGAGAGAGCGTGTGGCGAGTTCACCACTTGGTGCCGCACCGAGTTGGGTTACAGGCGTGAGAGCAATGACTCGGTGAGTCATTGGGTTTGTCAATTCTCAGGTATTTCTGAGTTTGGGCCATCGAGTCTGTCTTCCAAAGAAAGAAAAGGAGAAATGATAAGAAAAAGGGGAAGAAACAGAGGAGAAGAAGGAAGAAAAGAAGACAGAGAGAGAGGAGAGAGAGAGAGAGTGGTGGTCGAGGCCATTATTGTTGTGCCACACCGAGTCCGGTTCAAGTTTGGGTGGCGTCTGGGCCACTTCCAGACCTATTCAAGTTGAGGATAAAAAGAGAGAAGAGAAGCAGAAAGAAATGGAAAGGAAGGAGGAAGAAAGGAGGAAAGAGATAGTGTTGTTTGCCGAGTAGACTCAGCTAAACTCGCCGAGTCAAGTCGGGTCTTGTTGAGTCCAGAAAACTTGTTGGACGGTGCATTTTGAAAGAGAAGAAATAGAAAGATAGAGGAGGAAGAAGAAGAAAATCATGGTTTTCTTCAGTTCTTACCGAGTTGACTCGGTGAGTGTTTATTGGATCCATTGAATTCTATAAAGCTAGTTATTGTTTATTCCAGTCCAGCATTTAGTCTATGCCTTTTGACCTCTCTCCATGATGGAATCATTTGGTAATGGAATCGAAGCATTAAGCATGTTGATCTAATTGAGTTAGCTTAGTTAGGTTAAGTAAGTTGACTTATTATTACGCAAGTTTTAAGTTCAGTTGATTAATCCTTAAATTCATAAAGTGTGAAATCTAAATCTTCTAGGTACATATCTGTTGGTATGAAGTGGATCAGAAATCAACTTAAGTTGGAGGTCAAAAGATGGAGGTTAAGATCTAAACCGTAAATGGTGTGTGTGGAACATAGATCTAACTTGTTCAAGTTGAATTCGTGCATTGGAGCATTCATGTTGCGATCACCTAACTTAAAGGTGAGGAATACCTTTAAGCTTTTCCTACATCATGATAGTTATCTTAGTTCATTGATTTCACTAATTGCTTAATTTAATATTAATAGAAGATGATGATAATGCTAGTTCCATTCGTATAATTCTTCATAGATGATTGATGACTAGATTTAGAATTCAAGTATGATATCAAATATTCTTATTCTGGTTGAATTGAATACTTTATATCTGCAAGTACTTTTGATATCGCACATGACTTGTTTTACCACTTTTGATTACTTTATGGTGTATTTAAAGGTCCTCGAATTAGTGGCCATTTGTGTAGTAGATTAAATGAAATTATCTTGTGGACTTGCCATCCTTTGGATCATTTGTTGCCTAAGTGGCTTTTGGGATATTTCCTCTTTCTCACATCCTTGGGATGGATTGTTTTGTCCTATGCGGCTTGATGTATTATTTGCCCTAAGTGGCTTTAAGGAACCATCTTCATTTAACCTTACGATGATAAGTCCCACTTGTTGAACTATAATTGGTCACTAGTTGTGTAGGTTACCTTTAAACATCCTATTTGTTAGCCTCATGAGTCAGGGATGGTGGAATGAGACACTATGCTTGAGCTGTCGGCCTATGCTAGGTGACAAACCCCCATAGTGACCTTTGAGCTTTCTTAAAATGATTGTTTGAAATTAGAATAATAATGGTTGGGCTAATCATGCATTTTCATGACATATGATCTTTTTCGGGTGACTAGTTCTCCTTGGGCGTACATTAAGTACTTTTCTGGGTAGTTAGATCTCCTTGGGTGATTTATATATTATTATGGTTTTTGTCGGGTGGTTAGTTCTCCTTGGGCATACATTTGTGTACTTTTCCAGGTAACTAGTCCTCCTTGGGCGATCTATATATCATTATGGTCTTTTCCGGGTGGTTAGTTATCCTTGGGCGTACCTTTGTGTACTTTTCCGGGTGACTAATCCTCCTTGGGCGATCTATATATCATAGTCTTTTCTGGGTGGTTGGTTCTTATTGGGTGTACCTTTGAGTACTTTTCCGGGTGGCTAGTTCTCCTTGGGCGACTTTTTACCAGCTGGATGTGCATCCCCTGGTCTGTGAGCATGTGCATGCATCCATGCATTTAAACAAGATTATTTTGTGTGATTTATTTAATGAATGTGTATCTGATTCCAATGATAATCATTGTATAATAGTTGTTATATAGTGTCTCTGATAACTATGCTTAATTATCTTGATGATGCAATAAATCTTGAGAGTTATACCTCACTAGATAGTCATTGACGCTATCGAACCGTATTCAGTGTGTAGGAGACGCAGATGATGTTCATTTTAGCGTTCATATGGAATAGGAGGAGCCAGATGATCTTGTGACTCTCTATTCCTGACTTCATTTGTATTTACTTTGTACTATTATGCATTGTAAAAACTTAAGACATTGATTTGTATAAGTTTTACGGGCAACCACTCGAATATTTGATTTTGTATATTTGGACTCCCTCTTATACTTGAATTATTTATATTCCTCTTAAATGGTTAACTCTGTTAAGGGAAAAAAAATGTATGTGAAATTTGGATGTTTTCAAAGGTTAACGCTCGGGTTTTTGGGACACGAGTAGTGTACTCGGATTTTGGGAACCGGGGTGTTACAACCCTACTAGGGAAAAGAGCTCGGCCCATATGTTTGGCCACATATCCCAGGAGTATGTCGACCAACGTCCAGGTCGGCATGACCTCTCTTTTACTAATTCCGACCTGGTCCTGACAATATCTGCTAGAGATCCCAGCCGAAGATTTAGGAAGATGATCGTTGCACGGATCTGCCCAAGATCTTAGCCGAGAATCTCAGAAGATCCTCACAACACGTCAGGGATCCGAATCCCTCTACAATTCGAAAATCTCCTCTATACTACCGCCTCTCCTCAACTATAAATAGGAGCACCCCTAATGGTGAGAGGTATACACAATCTTGAGCCCAAAATCCTGTTTACGACCAAACTTAGATTCCCTACTTGACTTAGGCATCGGAGGATCCCCTACTGCAGTCAGGGTCTCATTTGTCTTCTTCTTGTGAAGGTACTCGAAGGACCAAGGAAGGCTACCCAAATTTTTACATCAACAACTTGATGTCGTCTGTGTGAACGACAACGAAAGCCATCTTTCTCATCTTTAGTGCTTCAACAATGGTGAAAGGGAGGAAGAAAGCCCAAACCACCATTGCTATGCCCAACCCTACGCTGTTAGATCAGTCTGAAGACCGTCGAAACTCATCTTCCTAACTTCAGGCTGACTTTACGCCCGCGAGCCCAATACAACATTCCCGGAATAGGGGAGGTCGAATTGTCTCCCTAAAACAATAAGTTGTAGCACTAACTAACAACATTCACCAAATAAAAAGAATGCTAGAGCGACAGAACCTTCCTCCTGATCAGGGGGCTAAGGAAGTGATCGTTCGGGCAGCAACTGAAGTTTCTGCCCTATCTCAAGCACCCACCGACTCTCGGAGAAGTGGACGAATTAGCGCAACACCTTTCCATGCATCGGGCATTGCCCACGCTGGTTGCCTTTGGCTTACGTCATGAATTGGAGAAGAAGATGCGTGACAAAGCTCTCAAGGTTGAGGCTGTAAGACCCGCGTCTTAGACCGTACCGTTCCGTAGGTTTCCGCGGTCTTTCCGGTCGAGTTTCGGCAACCTTCGACCCTTAACCGGCGTTGCGCGCGACCCTGATTCACACGCTGTCAACCCGAGTCAACTCAACCCGAGACTTGTACCATTGCGACCGCACCGTCGCCGCGGTTCCGATGCCGCGACTCGCGCGCCGAGGCGATACTCTGGCTAGGAGATGTAGGCCAGCGTTCGGTGCGAGGAAAACGCCGCGCGTTGCGAACCCAAGAGAATCTCAACGAGATGTCACATCAATCACCCATCCATCATCTCCAGATGTCAAGTACACATCACCTTTTCACCCTTCCCCAAGCAACCCAAAAGTCAAAAGTTTCTTACAAGCCCATACCTCTCTTACACACCTTTATACCCAAAAGTCAAAAAGGGCTCTTACACACACCATCACCACCACATCCATCACACCACATCTATCATCTCTCCTTTACAAGTCTCTCTCTCTCTTCTCTCTCTCTCTCTCTCTCTCCTCTCTCTCTCTCTCTCTCTCTCTCTCTCTCTCTCTCATTTTCAAAGATCATTCCAAGCAACCAAGAGAACCATACGTCCAAGCCTCTCCCTCCCTTTCAAAACCACAAGTGTGGCCCACCTCTTCCTACCCTTCCATCTTCCATCTCAACCATCCATTCCTCATCTCCTCCGTCGGAATCGAAGTAAGGGAGCAAAGGAAGCCTTGGGACCAAGAAGGAGCCGGTGGGTGATATTAGATCATTGTTTTTCCTTCATTTTGTTGATTAAGGTCCATTTATGTGGGACCCACCTTGATGTATATTTGTATGAGGGACCCATAGTGGCGGGGTCCCTCCATTCTCACCGATCTCTCTCTTTCTCTCTCTCCCTCTCCTTTTCATTTTCTTTTATTGTGGAGTTCATGTGTTTGTGATAAGTGGGGCCCACCTTATATGTGTTGTATCGACGCCATCCATCATCTGGTGGCCCACCTGAGCAGGCCCACACATCCCTTGCACTTGGAATGTCAACCCGTCCAGCGTCCCTGGACGCTGGACGTCATTTGGGAAACACAAATATAAGCTTGGTTTAAGCTTTGGTGTGGGCCACTCATGCAGGCCCCACCTTGTTGTATGTGTTCAATCCACTCCATCCATCTCATTCTTTGGCTCGATTTAAGCGTCGAGCCGAAAAATGGCGTGAATCCGATACTCCAGCGGGCCGTACCGTAGGAAACGGTATCCTTTACCGTTCAAAACTTCTAGGACCCACCATATCGTATCCATACATCAAAAAAATTCGACCTTTGGACTCCTTTGATGTATTCCGGGCCCCAGAATGCAATGGGCGGAGCAGATCCTCCAGTAGTGGGCCCCACACGTCTTTTTCTGCGTGAAAAAAAAAATATATATATATATAAAAAAAAAAACGTCGAAGGCAGCAGCGCCTGCTGCTGCCCTGACAGCGCCAGAGAGGGCGCAGGCGCTACCTGCGCCGGTTTGGGCGGACGGACAGGGACACCCACGGCCCCTGCCGTGGGCCCCACCATGATGTATATGTGTCATCCATTCCGTCCATTAGGTGGACCCCTCCTTGGAGTAGGTCCCTTCCAAATCTCAGGCCTATCTGGGTTTCAGATGGCCCACACCAAGGAAACAGTGAGAATTGAGGGTCTACCATTGAAACCTTTCTGGGGCCCACAGAAGTTTTGGATCAAGATGAAATTTATGTTTTCCCTTCACTGAGGTCCATATGACCCTTTTTAACGGGTCGGATGGCATGTAAACACTATGGTGGGCCCCACTTGGAGCCCACAGTGATGTATGTGTCTATCCCACCGTCCAGGCGGGCGGTGGGGGGCCTACTGTGATGTTTGTGTTTCACCCACCGTCAAGGCAGACGGTGGGGCCCCTGTGAGGTGTGTGCGTGCGTGTAGGTGTGTGCACGAGTGTGTGCGTGCGTGCGTGTGTGTGGGTGTGTATGTGTGTGGTGCGTGTGTGCTGGTATGTGCATGTGCATGTGTATACATACACACATATATATATATATATATATATATATATATATATATATATATACATATTTATTGGTGGGCCTTCTTGTGGGCCCACCCGTGATGCATGTGTTGCCTCCAAAGCCATGCACCATTCGACCAGCCTGGCTTAAGGCTTGAGGCTAACAATGAGCCAAATCCATAGTCCAAGTGGGCTCCACCCTACAATGTTTCGAGGCCCACTTTGAGATATAAGGCCGATGGGTTAAGGCCCATTGAATTGTATTAGGACCTATGGGTTGAGGCCCATTTGTTACATATATAGGGCCCAATTGATGTGGCCCATTTGATACACATAAGGCCCATGGGAATAGGCCCATTTGATATATATCAGGCCCATGGATTGGACTCATTTGATGTATTCTAAGGCCCATATTAGGAGGCCCATTCGATGTAACTAAGGCCCGTTGGTGCGACTCATTGATGTGGCCCACTTGATGAATATAAGGCCCATATGATAGGGCCCATTTGATGTATTTAATGCCCAATGGGATGTACCTATGATCCATTGCAATGCGTGACCCCAACCTGGTTCATGTAATGGTATTCACTACGGGCTACGCCTTGGGAGCAATGCTGGTTTGACGCCCACATTGCAAGTATAATGTTGGTTAAATGTCCGCATTACGACTCTCCCTAGGGCCCATTGATAGGCCGTATTTGTTGCGTGTAGGCCGTCTAGGCCCATCTGCGTTGTAAGCACAATTCATTACCTTATTACATGTTTAGTATAGTTCCACGACTCATGATCATACGCATCATATGTGTGCTTGATATGAGAGGTGACTGATCATAGCATATGCCTTCGGGCAGATTGATTAGGGGCTCCCGGTTAGGCGGTGTTGCCCTACATGAGCGCACGAGACGCGCAGGATTGTTGCATGATTGGATAGTGTGATTCATGCATTCGCATTGTGTGATGTAGTTACTGTACGCCCTAGCGACATCAGGGCCATAGCCTCCACAGGCGTATCGTGGTTGGCAGGATTGGATACCGGAAATCTTGTTCTACATGGGGTGCTATAGATATCCCTGGGTGAAAGTCCCTAAACCCTTATGGTACCAAGAGGTTGCTCCAACGTCTAGACCGAGTGGGTGCATGAGCGCCGATGGCCGATTACCAGGAGGCTGCGCTTTCCACTGTGTCGTGGTCGGTTGGAAGGGGGTACGGCCTTACCCGCCCGAGAGGAGGGGGCAATGCTAGGCTGAGTCTGACCAGCTCGAGGAATGGGTCCGCTATCGACGAGCCGAGCCCGATATTGGCAGGCGGGTAGTGAGGTCTCTTCCACTTACCTTATTGCGCGCGATGGGGCGGCAATCTGGTTTAGAGTGTACTAGACCCCGGTGATATTCCAGATTTTGAGCTATACTGATATGTGGACTTAGATGAGGATTTGTATGCTTGAGTTGCATTTCGCATCGCATGGCCTTAGTATGGCCGACATCTTTCATGCCTTGCATTGCATAGCCTTGGTACGGCTAGTAGTATTCATGGATTCACCAGCATGTTCCGCATTACTCTGATACTGCATACTGCATTACTACCTTGTGCACACACTTTCACACCACCCTCTAAGCTTTCTATAAGCTTATGCACGACCGTTGCGTGCAGGTGACGCGAGGACGCAGCAGCGCTGAGGCAGGAGCGCAGAGCAGATCTTTTGGAGCTTTTTGTCCATTCTCATTGTATTTCCCTTCATGCTCATTGTACTTGTAAAGTTTTTGATCATAGTGGAAATGTGATGGAGTTTTTGGTTGTTGTTTGTGGGTTATGCCTTTGGTTATGCTTATTACCAATTAAACGGATGCTGAAAAAAATCCTCCTCGTAGCATCCCAGGATCGGAACCTGGCGTATGGGCGCTGGGAGCCGAGAATGGGGTTCTACGGAGGCTGTCGGCGCCGGATTCGGCGATCGGAAATTTTGTGAGCCCGGTTTCCGAGTTTGGGGCGTGACAGAAGTTGGTATCAGAGCATAACTCGGAATAACCAAGAACAACATTGCATGTCTGCTATGAGTTTAGGATGATTGAGTCCCAAGTCCGGATAGCTTAGCAATCTTTATTACCGACCCTTAACATTCGTACCTTCGAGAGTTCCAAGTTGATAGGCGCCTTCGATATTCCTGTAGGACATGGCGCGCCAGAGAGTGACCCGATCGACTCCCGCACCACCACCTGAGACTCCTGCACTACCACCGACGACCCCTGCTCCACCACCGGAGATTCCTACTGACGAGTATATGGATGCAGATCCTCTACCAGAGATTCCTACTGCCCATCCGGAGTATGCTACTCCTCCACCAGAGACCGGTGCGGACCCGACCGTATCCGTGAGTGCCTCCCAGTTGCAGCAGATGTTACAGGCTGTGACGGCTGCACTTCAGGGACAGGGCAGGCACCCTGTTGTCTCACCAGAGCAGGCTGAGCAGGACCGTGCGAGTGCACTTCTTCGGGAGTTCCGACGACTTGATCCCCCGCGTTTCCAGGGCGAGCCAGACCCGACGGCAGCCGAGAGATGGCGCGCCGATGTGGAGAAGATATTCGAGACGATGGGATGCACGACCGAGCGGCGAGTCCGACTAGCCGTGTTTCTTCTCCATGGTGAGGCTGAGCACTGGTGGACGTCAGTCTCACGAGCAGCCGGCACCGATTTTGTATGGACCTGGGAGGATTTTGTGGATCGGTTTGACCGACAGTACTTTCCCGATCACATTCGACGACAGCGGGCATTGGAGTTCGAGGCCTTGGTGCAGGGTGATATGACAGTGGCTCAGTATGCGGCCCGTTTCGTAGCACTGTCCAGATTTGCGCCGTATTTGGTGGATGACGAGGAGCGGAGAGCCCGCCGCTTCGAGGACGGCTTGCGTTACGGTCTTCGAGGCCGTGTCATCGGTCATGAGCTTCCGACGTTCGAGGGAGTGGTACGGAAGGCCCAGATTTATGAGACTGAGTGGGCCGGCTCTCAGTCCGATCGTGGTCAGAGGAGAGACCGGAAGAGGCCCGCTCCTTCCGGTGACCCGCAGCAGCATCGACCACAGCAGCAGAGGCGCACAGGTCGCCCAGCCTTCCGAGCGCCAGCAGCACCTCCAGCACCACCTCCGAGGCAGTTCACCGGCTCTTGTTTTGGGTGCGGTGCGACGGGACACCGTATGTGGGAGTGTCCCCGTCCCCAGCAGCAGCAGCAGCAGCAGCGGCCCCCACAGCAGCAGCAGCAGCCGAGGGGTCCGCAGCAGCCTCCACTACAGCAGCAGAGACCCGCACAGCAGCAGCGATAGCAGCCTCCACCACAGAGACCACCTCAGCAGCAGCACCAGCCTCCGAGGCCACAGCAGCAGAGGCAGCAGTTTCGACCGCCTCAGCGACAGCAGCAGCAGCAACAGTACGTTCAGAGGGGACAGACACCTCCCCAGCCAGCTCAGGCTAGATTCTACGCGGCCCAGCAGGATCCTCAGTCATCTGGAGGAGTCGTCGAGGGTATACTTCTAGTCTCTACATGCATTGCTCGAGTTTTATTTGACTCTGGTGCTTCGCACTCATTTATGTCCGAGGGATTCTGTCATTCGACTGGATTGCCGACAGAGTCTGCTCGAGAAGGGTTGACTGTATCGACGCCCTTAGGGAAGACTACAGTATTAGGCCGTTTCTGTTCGTCTTGCCCCGTGCTAGTGGGAGAGATTTTCTTGCCCGCCGACTTGTACGTGTTGCCGATGTCAGACTTCGATGTCATCTTAGGCATGGATTGGCTCGCCGAGTACCACGCCATCTTGGACTGCTCCGCGAGGACGGTCACATTCTGTATACCAGGCTTACCGCAGTTCCAGTTCGTTGCAGAGCCCCGAGGAGAGCCGTTATCTTGCTTGATGTCTTGCGCCGTTGAGGAGCCTGTTGCCGCTTGTATTGATCAGCTGCCGATTGTTTGCGATTTTCCCGACGTGTTCCAGGAGATTCCGGGATTACCGCCTCGCCGACTCACTGAGTTTCAGATTGATCTCGTGCCCGGTACCGCCCGCGCCTATTTCGAAGGCCCCGTATCGTATGGCACCGTTGGAGTTGCGGGAACTGCAGAAGCAGTTGGACGAGTTGCGTGAGTTGGGGTTTATCCGTCCGAGCAGTTCGCCGTGGGGAGCGCCGGTACTCTTCGTGAAGAAGAAGGATGGATCGTTGAGGCTCTGCGTAGACTACCGCGAGCTCAACAAGGTCACGATCAAGAACAAGTACCCGCTCCCGAGGATTGATGATTTGTTCGATCAGCTGCAGGGTGCGCAGTTCTTTTCGAAGATTGATTTGCGTTCCGGTTATCATCAGATTCGGGTCCAAGAGGAGGACATTCCGAAGACAACTTTAAGGACGCGCTATGGTCATTTTGAGTTCAGGTAATGTCCATCGGACTGACCAATGCACCCGCGGTCTTCATGTAGTTAATGAATGGGGTCTTTCGCCCTTATCTCGATCAGTTTGTTGTAGTCTTCATCGACGACATTCTGATCTATTCGAGGACCCGTGAGGAGCACGAGCAGCATCTGGAGGTTACGTTGCAGACCCTCCGCGCACACCAGCTGTATGCGAAGCTGGAGAAGTGCGAGTTCTGGCAGGAGGAGGTAAAGTTCCTCGGTCACGTGGTGACGAGGGAGGGCGTCGCAGTGGACCCCTCGAAGGTTGAGGCAGTGCGTCAGTGGGGCCAGCCCACGACCGCGTCCGAGATCCGCAGTTTTCTTGGTTTGGCGGGCTATTACCGGCGTTTCATTGAGGGCTTCTCACGTATTGCAGCGCCCGCTGACCAGGTTGACTCGGAAGGGCGCGGAGTTTATTTGGAGTGACGCATGCGAGCGAGCGTTTATGGAGTTGAAGGACCGTCTGACGTCCGCTCCTGTCCTCACTCTTCCCTCTGGGAGTGACGGATTTATTGTATTTACTGATGCCTCGCATATTGGTTTGGGTGCTGTCCTGATGCAGCACGGGAGACCAGTGGCCTTCGCGTCTCGCCAGCTCAAGATCCACGAGCTGAACTACCCCACGCATGATCTGGAGTTGGCTGCAGTTGTCTTCGCACTGAAGGTGTGGAGGCACTATCTCTATGGGGTCAGGTTCGAGCTCTTCTCCGACCACAAGAGCTTGAAGTACCTCTTCTCGCAGTCCGAGTTGAACATGAGACAGAGGCGCTGGATGGAGCTCCTGAAAGACTATGACTTCGATCTTCAGTACCACCCTGGCAAAGCGAACGTGGTGGCGGATGCCCTCAGCCGTCAGCCCCGAGGCTTGGTGGCGCATCTGATGATTCAGGAGTGGCGGATGCTTGAGGATGTGGCAGAGTATGATTTTGAGTTCGGCCTGCAGTCTTCTATCGTGCAGTTATCGAGCCTGTCGATTCAACCCTCTCTCGTCGCAAGGGTGATCGAGGCTCAGCAGGCTGATGAGTCGTTGCAGGGTTATATGACAGAGGCTGCATCCGAGAGTCAGGTAGATTGGCAGATTGGTACAGATGGTGGACTTCGCTTCAGAGGCCGATTGTGCGTCCCGGATATTCCTGAGTTACGTAGAGATCTTATGACCGAGGCGCATCGATCGCGGTTTTCTATCCATCCGGCTCGACGAAGATGTACCGTGACATGAGGCGACAGTATTTTTGGGCGGGGATGAAGCGCCAGATCGCTAGTTTTGTAGCCGAGTGTGACACATGTCAGCGTGTCAAGGCCGATCATCAGAGACCCCCCTGGTCTATTGCAGCCGTTGGGTATCCCGATGTGGAAGTGGGAGCACGTGTCGACAGATTTCATTATGGGCTTGCCGAGGACTCAGCGCGGTCACGACGCCATTTGGGTTGTTGTGGATCGTCTGACGAAGTCGGCACATTTTCTCGCGATGCGTGCGACTTTGTCTATGGACCGGCTTGCGAAGTTATTCCTCGAGGAGATTGTGAGACTGCATGGCGTTCCAGTCTCGATCGTTTCTGACCGAGATTCGAGGTTCACGTCTCAGTTTTGGGGGAGCTTCCAGAGAGCGATGGGGACTGATTTGCAGCTCAGCACCGCGTACCATCCGCAGACCGATGGCCAGACCGAAAGGGTCAACCAGATCCTTGAGGATATGCTTCGGGCCTGCGCGATTGATTTCGGGGGTAGCTGGGATGAGCATCTGCGATTGGCTGAGTTCGCATACAATAACAGCTATCAGGCGACCATCGGCATGGCTCCTTTTGAGGCACTATATGGCAGACCATGCAGATCACCGAGTTGTTGGACCGAGGTTGGAGAGCGCCGTCTCCTAGGTCCCGAGCTTGTGCAGGAGACGTCAGAGGCTATCGATATCATTAGGCAGAGGATGCGCACAGCTCAGAGCCGGCAGAAGAGTTTTGCTGATCGTCGGCGTCGTCCCTTGGAGTTTGATGTAGGGGACCATGTGTATCTCAAGGTCTCGCCCATGAAGGGCGTAGTTCGTTTTGGAGCGAAGGGCAAGCTTGCCCCGAGGTTTATAGGACCTTTTGAGATCACTAGGCGCGTTGGCGCCGTGGCCTATCGGCTTGCCTTGCCATCTCAGTTGTCTGGCGTCCACAATGTTTTCCATGTCTCTATGTTGAGGAAGTGTGGGTCAGACACCGTTCCTGTTATCGATTGGCAGCCGTTAGAGGTTCGTGAGGACGCTTCTTACATTGAGCAGCCGGTTCGTATCCTGGATCGGAAGGAGCAGGTCCTCCGGACCAAGGTCATTCCGTTGGTGAAGGTTCAGTGGGGTCACCATTCTGTTGAGGAGGCTTCGTGGGAGCGCGAGGCCGAGATTCGAGAGCGTTATCCCCATCTATTTGATGATTGATTATGTGATGTATTTTGTATATTATCTCTGGTTTTATATAGTGATGTTATGTTTCTTATTCCTCGCGAGTTATGCCTAGTTGCGATGATTGTGTAAATTTCGAGGACGAAATTTTTATTAGGAGGGGAGAGCTGTAAGACCCGCGTCTTAGACCGTACCGTTCCGTAGGTTTCCGCGGTCTTTCCGGTCGAATTTCGGCAACCTTCGACCCTTAACCGGCGTTGCGCGCGACCCTGATTCACACGCTGTCAACCCGAGTCAACTCAACCCGAGACTTGTACCATTGCGACCGCACCGTCGCCGCGGTTCCGATGCCGCGACTCGCGCGCCGAGGCGATACTCTGGCTAGGAGATGTAGGCCAGCGTTCGGTGCGAGGAAAACGCCGCGCGTTGCGAAACCCAAGAGAATCTCAACGAGATGTCACATCAATCACCCATCCATCAATCTCAAGATGTCAAGTACACATCACCTTTTCACCTTCCCCAAGCAACCCAAAAGTCAAAAAGTTTCTTACAAAGCCCATACCTCTCTTACACCTTTTACCCCAAAAGTCAAAAAGGGCTCTTACACACCCATCACCACCACATCCATCACACCACATCTATCACCCATCTCTCCCTTTACAAGTCTCTCTCTCTCTCTCTCTCTCTCTCTCTCTCTCTCTCTCTCTCATTTCAAAGATCATTCCAAGCAACCAAGAGAACCATACGTCCAAGCCTCTCCCTCCCTTTCAAAACCACAAGTGTGGCCCACCTCTTCCTACCCTTCATCTTCCATCTCAACCATCCATTCCTCATCTCCTCCGTCGGAATCGAAGTAAGGGAGCAAAGGAAGCCTTGGGACCAAGAAGGAGCCGGTGGGTGATATTAGATCATTGTTTTTCCTTCATTTTGTTGATTAAGGGTCCATTTATGTGGGACCCACCTTGATGTATATTTGTATGAGGGACCCATAGTGGCGGGGTCCCTCCATTCTCACCGATCTCTCTCTTTCTCTCTCTCCCTCTCCTTTTCATTTTCTTTTATTGTGGAGTTCATGTGTTTGTGATAAGTGGGGCCCACCTTATATGTGTTGTATCGACGCCATCCATCATCTGGTGGCCCACCTGAGCAGGCCCACACATCCCTTGCACTTGGAATGTCAACCCGTCCAGCGTCCCTGGACGCTGGACGTCATTTGGGAAACACAAATATAAGCTTGGTTTAAGCTTTGGTGTGGGCCACTCATGCAGGCCCCACCTTGTTGTATGTGTTCAATCCACTCCATCCATCTCATTCTTTGGCTCGATTTAAGCGTCGAGCCGAAAAATGGCGTGAATCCGATACTCCAGCGGGCCGTACCGTAGGAAACGGTATCCTTTACCGTTCAAAACTTCTAGGACCCACCATATCGTATCCATACATCAAAAAAAATTCGACCTTTGGACTCCTTTGATGTATTCCGGGCCCCAGAATGCAATGGGCGGAACAGATCCTCCAGTAGTGGGCCCCACACGTCTTTTTCTGCGTGAAAACAAAAAAAAATATATATATAAAAAAAAAAAACGTCGAAGGCAGCAGCGCCTGCTGCTGCCCTGACAGCGCCAGAGAGGGCGCAGGCGCTACCTGCGCCGGTTTGGGCGGACGGACAGGGACACCCACGGCCCCTGCCGTGGGCCCCACCATGATGTATATGTGTCATCCATTCCGTCCATTAGGTGGACCCCTCCTTGGAGTAGGTCCCTTCCAAATCTCAGGCCTATCTGGGTTTCAGATGGCCCACACCAAAGGAAACAGTGAGAATTGAGGGTCTACCATTGAAACCTTTCTGGGGCCCACAGAAGTTTTGGATCAAGATGAAATTTATGTTTTCCCTTCACTGAGGTCCATATGACCCTTTTTAACGGGTCGGATGGCATGTAAACACTATGGTGGGCCCCACTTGGAGCCCACAGTGATGTATGTGTCTATCCCACCGTCCAGGCGGGCGGTGGGGGGCCTACTGTGATGTTTGTGTTTCACCCACCGTCAAGGCTGACGGTGGGGCCCCTGTGAGGTGTGTGCGTGCGTGTAGGTGTGTGCACGAGTGTGTGCGTGCGTGCGTGTGTGTGGGTGTGTATGTGTGTGGTGCGTGTGTGCTGGTATGTGCATGTGCATGTGTATACATACACACACACATATATATATATATATATATATATATATATATATACATATTTATTGGTGGGCCTTCTTGTGGGCCCACCCGTGATGCATGTGTTGCCTCCAAAGCCATGCACCATTCGACCAGCCTGGCTTAAGGCTTGAGGCTAACAATGAGCCAAATCCATAGTCCAAGTGGGCTCCACCCTACAATGTTTCGAGGCCCACTTTGAGATATAAGGCCGATGGGTTAAGGCCCATTGAATTGTATTAGGACCTATGGGTTGAGGCCCATTTGTTACATATATAGGGCCCAATTGATGTGGCCCATTTGATACACATAAGGCCCATGGGAATAGGCCCATTTGATATATATCAGGCCCATGGATTGGACTCATTGATGTATTCTAAGGCCCATATTAGGAGGCCCATTCGATGTAACTAAGGCCCGTTGGTGCGACTCATTGATGTGGCCCACTTGATGAATATAAGGCCCATATGATAGGGCCCATTTGATGTATTTAATGCCCAATGGGATGTACCTATGATCCATGCGTGCAACCTGGTTCATGTAATGGTATTCACTACGGGCTACGCCTTGGGAGCAATGCTG
Organism: Magnolia officinalis; assembly: GCA_021015155.1. Lineage (NCBI taxonomy): Eukaryota > Viridiplantae > Streptophyta > Magnoliopsida > Magnoliales > Magnoliaceae > Magnolia > Magnolia officinalis. Next base: position 21,661 of record JAJHSJ010001033.1, on the reverse strand, counting down.
GTTTGACGCCCACATTGCAAGTATAATGTTGGTTAAATGTCCGCATTACGACTCTCCCTAGGGCCCATTGATAGGCCGTATTTGTTGCGTGTAGGCCGTCTAGGCCCATCTGCGTTGTAAGCACAATTCATTACCTTATTACATGTTTAGTATAGTTCCACGACTCATGATCATACGCATCATATGTGTGCTTGATATGAGAGGTGACTGATCATAGCATATGCCTTCGGGCAGATTGATTAGGGGCTCCCGGTTAGGCGGTGTTGCCCTACATGAGCGCACGAGACGCGCAGGATTGTTGCATGATTGGATAGTGTGATTCATGCATTCGCATTGTGTGATGTAGTTACTGTACGCCCTAGCGACATCAGGGCCATAGCCTCCACAGGCGTATCGTGGTTGGCAGGATTGGATACCGGAAATCTTGTTCTACATGGGGTGCTATAGATATCCCTGGGTGAAAGTCCCTAAACCCTTATGGTACCAAGAGGTTGCTCCAACGTCTAGACCGAGTGGGTGCATGAGCGCCGATGGCCGATTACCAGGAGGCTGCGCTTTCCACTGTGTCGTGGTCGGTTGGAAGGGGGTACGGCCTTACCCGCCCGAGAGGAGGGGGCAATGCTAGGCTGAGTCTGACCAGCTCGAGGAATGGGTCCGCTATCGACGAGCCGAGCCCGATATTGGCAGGCGGGTAGTGAGGTCTCTTCCACTTACCTTATTGCGCGCGATGGGGCGGCAATCTGGTTTAGAGTGTACTAGACCCCGGTGATATTCCAGATTTTGAGCTATACTGATATGTGGACTTAGATGAGGATTTGTATGCTTGAGTTGCATTTCGCATCGCATGGCCTTAGTATGGCCGACATCTTTCATGCCTTGCATTGCATAGCCTTGGTACGGCTAGTAGTATTCATGGATTCACCAGCATGTTCCGCATTACTCTGATACTGCATACTGCATTACTACCTTGTGCACACACTTTCACCACCCTCTAAGCTTTCTATAAGCTTATGCACGACCGTTGCGTGCAGGTGACGCGAGGACGCAGCAGCGCTGAGGCAGGAGCGCAGAGCAGATCTTTTGGAGCTTTTTGTCCATTCTCATTGTATTTCCCTTCATGCTCATTGTACTTGTAAAGTTTTTGATCATAGTGGAAATGTGATGGAGTTTTTGGTTGTTGTTTGTGGGTTATGCCTTTGGTTATGCTTATTACCAATTAAACGGATGCTGAAAAAAATCCTCCTCGTAGCATCCCAGGATCGGAACCTGGCGTATGGGCGCTGGGAGCCGAGAATGGGGTTCTACGGAGGCTGTCGGCGCCGGATTCGGCGATCGGGAATTTTGTGAGCCCGGTTTCCGAGTTTGGGGCGTGACAGAGGTCATGACAATAGCTGAAAGCGAAGATCCCCGAGAGGCCGAACTCAGTGAATTGCGGGGCCAGATCGGCGACATGTGACAGGCTTACCGCAGGCACGCTTCGACCTCAGTAGAGGCAATGCTAGAGGAAACTGAACCACCATTTACTGCGAACATCATGCATGCCCAGCTCCAGTCCAAGTTTCGGATGCCGCAGATTGCCCCCTATTCCGAAACCACCGATCCAGTCGAACATCAGGAATCTTTTAAGGCTTAGATGGAACTTCATGGCAAATCAACCGCGGTTATGTGTCAGGTGTTTTCCTTAACCCTGACAGGAGCGGCTCGAAATTGGTTTCGACAATTGAAGCCAGGTCTATCAGCTCGTTCACGCAGCTTAGCAAAGCATTCATCACTAATGTCATCGGAGGAAAGGAAAGGGTTATTCAAACCGACTACATAAAATGCTTCAACCTGGAAGTAATGCAAATCAAGGGTTATTCAGACCAGATCGCTTTGGCCGCCATGATGAGAGGCATAAGGGAGGGGAGGTTCCTCTTCTCACTCGGCAAGAACCCACCAACAACATTGGCCGATCTCATCAATCGAGCTCAGAAATACTCCAATGCCGAGGAGCTTTTCAGCTCTCGAAAAGCTACTCGGAACAAGGGCAGCTCGATTAAGGAAAAGCGACCTAAGGAAGAACAACCCCGACCAACAGCAACAAACGGAGAAAGGACAACGATTCAAATAGAGGTTGGCGTCCGAACAGACGACTTGAAAGTAGGTATAGCTTTTACACTCCCCCAAACGCTACGCCCAAGCAGGTCCTTATAGAATTCCAGGATAAACGACTCCTCGAATGGCCGAATTGGATGAAGGTCGATGGCGATAAACGGAAGTACTGCCACTTCCACCGGGACCACGGTCACTCCACCATCGACTGCTTTGATCTGAAATAGGAGGTTAAAGCCCTCATCCATAACAGACATTTACGAGAATACGTCAACAAGAGAGAAGAACGAGCAGATCGAAAGAACGAATAACCCATCAACAACGAAGCTACCGGAGAAATTTGCACCATCTTCGGCGGACCCACTGGAGGAGGGGACTCGAACCAAGCACGAAGAGCTCATGCCCGAAGCATCAGTTTGTATTAAAGACTCCACACCGCATGATGATCGTTACTTCCCTCAATCTGCGAGAAGAATCGGTCGAGAGAGGGTCTCCAATGGAAGACCTCATCGCCACCCCCTTGATGAATCCAACTTAACCCGTATTGTGCAAGTCGATTCATCGCTGGCCCCGAACCTGTGATGGTCCACAAGCTGAACGTCAGTCACAACCACCGACCAATGAGGCAGAAGCGGCGAGCGTTCAAGCCAGAACGGTACACTATCATTGGGGAAGAGGTCAGCAAACTCCTTGAAGCTGGCTTTATCGAAGAAATCTATTATCCTGACTAGATATCCAATGTTGTCCTGGTTAAAAAGTCCAATGGAAAGTGGTAGGTTTGTGTTGATTACACCAACCTGAACAAAGCCTGACCCAAGGACAGTTTCCCCTCCCACAGATCGACTGGTTGGTAGACAGCACAGCCGAGCACAAGCTCCTGAGCTTCATGGATGTGTATTCGGGCTATAACCAGATCGTCATGCATCCCCACGACAAGCAGAAAATGACCTTTGTCACCGGCAAGGATCTCTATTGCTAAAAGGTTATGCTTTTTGGGTTGAAGAACGTTGGGGCCATATACCAGCGGCTCATAAACAAGATGTTCACCCAGCAGATCAGATGTTTTATGGAGGTCTACGTCAACGACATGCTCATCAAAAGCATCAAAGCCACGACTCACATCGCCGACCTCGAGGAGATGTTCAGAATTGCGCAAAAATATCAGATGAGGCTGAATCCAAGCAAGTGTGCTTTCGGAGTCAGCTTGGGAAAGTTCCTCAACTTCCTGGTTAGCCAAAGACGGATTGAGGCAAACCCCTCCAAAATTTGAGTTCTGCACAACATGAGCTCGCCCCAGGACAACAAAAGAGGTTTAATGCCTTACGGGGAGGATAGCCGCCCTCAACCAATTTGTCTACCGAGCCATTGACGAATGTCTACCCTTCTTCAAGCAGTTGAAGGGAAAAATAATGGAGTGGACCGAAGATTGTGAACTCGCATTACAACAACTCAAACAGTACTTGGGATCACCTGCACTACTCTCAAAATCATGACAAGGAGAACCATTATTGATATACTTGGCAGTTTCAACAGCAGCAGTTAGCTCGACCCTTATCCGCGAGCAAGAAGGGAAATAACTACCGGTATACTATGTCAGCAAAGCCTTGGTTCCGACAGAGACCAGGTACCCAGACATCGAGAAGCTCGACTTGGCTTTAATTGTATCATCATGTCGTCTCCGACCCTACTTCCAAGCCCATACAATCATCATCCCGACCAACCAGTCTCTCTATAAGTGCTCTAAAAGCATGAGGCGTCGGGAAGACTCATGAAATGGGCAATCGATCTAAGCGAATTCAACATCCTATACTAACCTAGAACCGCCATTAAGGGCCAAGCAGTAACCGACTTCATTGTCGAGCTCGCCTGCGGCTAGAACCCGGAAGTCAGTCCGAGCACCGAAACCGATTAACTTACAGATCACGCAGTCGAATAAGACTTGCCGACCTAGACATTGTACGTCGATGGCTCATCTAATTCTAAAGGCAACAGGGCCGGAGTAGTCATCGAGGCTCCTGACCAGACCTGCATACAATATGCCTTAAGATTTGGATTTCAAACTTCGAACAATGTAGCAAAATACAAAGCATTGCTCGTAGGACTTAGGTTGACGGCAGTAATGGGAGCTCAGAACCTGAAAGTCCACAGTGATTGTCGGCTCATCATCAACCAGATAGCCAACGAATACTAAGCCAAGGAAGAAAGAATGATCTTCTATTTACAAAGGGCCTGAGAACTCATCAGCAAATTCCCCAAGTGCCACATCAGCTTGATCCCCAGGTTGGAAAACTCCAAAGCAGATACTCTAGTAAAACTGGTCACAACGGCTGAAGACAACATCCCGAAGTCTATCCCAAATGAGTTTATGACCGAGCCAAGTATCAGTAAGTCCGACCCAAGCATGGTCCTACCGGGAGACTCTACGCTGAGCTGAATGGACCCAATAGTCAGCTACCTTTGGGAAAGGAAATTACCCAAAGATCGACTTGAGGCGTGCATGCTCCGATATAGGTCGGCTTGATATATCATGGTTGGGGACACTTTGTATAAAAAAGGATTCTCTCTGCCCTATCTCAGGTGCCTCCGACCAGAAGAAGCCGAATACGTTCTGAGAGAAATACACAAAGGGATCTGCGACAACCACTCCGGCAGCCGTGCCCTCTCCCACAAGGTTCTGACCGACCATCCAGAGAGATGTTAAGTAATACACCCAAAGATGTGACAAATGTCAAAGATTCACGGCAATTCTCCATCAACCGCCTGAGCAATTGACTCCCATGACCAGAACATTGCCCTTTACGCAATGGGGAATAGACATCATCGGCCCCTTACCGACCGACAAAGGTCAAACCAAATTCACGGTCGTAGCAGTCGACTACTTCACTAAGTGGGCTGAGACCGAGCTGCTGGTCAAAATCACCGAGCAGAAGATCATCGACTTTGTCTGGAAAAACACCATATGCCGCTGTGGGATCCTGCACACAATCGTCTTAGACAATGAGAAACAATTCAACAACGATCGATTCCGAGGCATTTGTGAAAACCTCAGAATTCGAAATGCCTACTCATCACCCAAAGGCACCCTCAAGCTAACGGTCAGGTCGATGCAGTCAACAAGATCATCAAAAACCACCTCGGGACCAAACTCGAGAAAACTAAAGGTGCCTGGGTCGAGGAGCTCTGCCATGTCCTCTAAGCATATTGGACCACTGCCCGAACAACCATTGGAGAAACCCCATTCTCCCTGACCTTCGGAGTAGAGGTCGTCGTCCCAGTGGAAATCAGACTCCCCACAGCACAGACTCGTTCCTATGATGAAAAGCAGAATGCCAAGCAGATGACACTGGACCGCAACTTGCTCAAAGAAAAAAATAAGAGTAGGCCCAACTCAAAGTCGTAGCCCGGCAACAGCAGGGCACCCGATTCTACATGTAACACCCCAAACTTTTTAATACCCGAGTATTGAAAGTTCTTGTGTTACCATGAAATTTAACGTAATATGTACATATGTATGATATCAATCTAACTATCCTAACCTTACACCTATTCTCTAACATGAATCTTACCATTGGGAATAGACTCCATTCACAGATCAAACCATTGGACCGCTAATTTTAAAACAAGACCAACCATTAAGTGATTCAACGTATGTACCTTCCTGTAAATGAATCAACGAATAACTCTTTACCCATAATGATTTAGGTATAAGTTCATTTGTAAGAAATGTTTAAAAAGATGCATACAAACATGTGGAACCTTTAGATTTCACAAAACTCTTAAATCACCAATAATTACAAAATTACCATTAACCTATACCCTTAAATTAAAACCACATGGTTATTATGATCCGGGTGGTGAGAAACGTTATACCATGCCTACATATCATAAATTAATTGTACCCGTCAAATTTCAACCCTTAGATCAACAAGATCCATAGTTAAAATGAATGTCTGCTTGATATGGCCCACCTAAGACTTATATCCACCTCATATTTTGGAATAGACCCTAATATGAGTGCAAAAAATGAATGAACGGAGTAGATTATCCTAAACCATCACTGTGGACCTCATACGAGTGGTGCGTGTGCACAGGACGTGCACACCCGAGGTGCACCGTATTGCTTAGCTTGGTCAAACACGGTTTGAACTGAGAAAACCTCCAAAAGAGAGACTCTTATCTTCTTTTATTTTCCTGTCCACAAGATGTTCGAACGTCTGTCCGCTGACATCGCTAGTGGCCCACCATCGTGGCCCATGTGGATGATCTGAACCGTCCATCATGTGCGGATCCCACCTCCGACCAAGGCCTAGCAAGTGGTAGAACGCGATGCATGCCGGGACCATCGCGGGGACCACCATAACGCGGACGACTCCAAGCGATGGGCCAATGTCCGAAATCCTCCTTCCAGGCCGATGAATGGGGCAGATCTTCCGAAAAGACAATGAAGATGGGCCCCACAGACTCCAGTAAGAATCAGAATCCAATCTCACCCGCACCTCTTCCGCATTCCTTCCGCAAGCAATAATAACACGGAGAAAACTGTGCACTCGTAAAGTCTTCCACGTAGCACGTTCGAATTAAGAGACTTGGCTTCAATCCGATCCGTCCGCCCTTTAGGGAGGTAAATTTCGACCACTCCCACATTGGCAGGAAAGGAAAGAAAGAAGAAGAAAGAATGAAGTCCGTCATTTTCCGCGGAGAGAAACCGCAACTCGCAGGAGATAACTCCGCATAAACCAAGTTGCGCACACATCCGGACCCCAGACCTGTGGGCCAGGAAACATCAGACAGTCGCCTCAGACCCTCCAGGATGGTTGATTCGACATAAGATGGATTGGGGATGAATCCATCATTGAAGCAGGGCCACCCTCTCGATCAGCTGCTGGAAACTCTTACATCCAGGAACGAGATCAAGACTGTGATCAAGACTGTTCACTATTGGCCCTTCAAACAAGAAAAACCTTCCCAGCAATCAGATGGGACCATCCCCATGAGCACCCCATGACAGTTAATCCTCTCGTAGGTCGACTGCAAAACTCATTTTGTGTAAACCAAGTGCGGAAGGTCAGACGTTGTCCGGCTACAACGCTCCTCTCATGAAGACCGAACACTATAAAATTGAAGGGAAGGGAGGCAGGATGAAAAAGCCCGATCCCATACCAAGAGAAAAGAAAATGAAAGGAAACAAGAGAAAGAGAAAAAGAAAGAAAGAAGAAGAAGAAGAAGAAGAAGAAGAGAGAGAGAGAGAGAGAGAGAGAGAGAGAGAGAGAGAGAGAGAGAGGCCATTGTGGAAGGAGAACTAGTGACTCATAGAGTTGCAAGTGACTAAATCCAAGTTCTCTTACAATCAAAGGTTAACAGTAAAACTACTTACCTCAATCCTAGCCCTTAATCCAATTCAAGACGTTAATAGAAACCTTACATACATAGGCCAAAACACCCCGTCGACTAAGTTGACTCATCGAACAAATCCAGTAATTGAGGGTTGTCGGGCTGATCAAAGTAAGGAAGTATCTATGCCCATCACTCCTAATAGAATTAGAAATTCACTTCAATCTTAACCATACAATCCATAAACAGTCTAATTATAAGAACGTGTTAATCAGGATATAATCAAGAACGAAGGCACAATTCTAGAGTGTAATCGAACTAAGAGGTGAGGGTATTCTCCTTTAATCTTACTTGATTTAGAGATGATATTATCTTGACATTTACATGCTTTTATGACACTGTGAACTTCCCTATCTTTGTTTACCAACATTGATTATTTATCCTTTAAGAATATTGATTAAGGGATGATGATAATCGTTCATGGCCTTTCAGAATTTATGTGAGGGTTTTTCCTTTAAGCTTGCATTAATTTAATTAGTTGATGTGAATTATCTTACCTTTTACATGCTTTCATGATTTCCTTCCTACAATTATTTAATTTATCATCAACAATTATCCACCCTTTTAGGAATTATGATATGATGTTAATTTCAAGGGATCTCTATGAATTTATGTGGGGCGATGGATACAAGCCTTGGCCTTACCTCTACCAATTTTATTGAGTTAGCCCTTGCTACTCTACTCTTTGTTGACTTGGTCATTGCCACTCTCCTCTTTATTGAGTTGACCATTGCCACTTTCTCTTTTATTGAGTTAGCCATTGTTAATCTCCTCTTTGTTAAGTTGGCCATTGCCACTTTTCTTTTTGCTGAGTTGGCCATTGCCACTATTCTCTTTATATTATTAGCCTTGTGCTATTTACCTTTAAGGCTTGGACATGTGTCTTAATATTCCAAAACCTCCATGATTCAGTTTACGTTCTCTATCAATGTAAGTGATGTGTTAAAGGTATCACAACTAGTGATTTAAATATTTATCGTGGACATAATGTGTTATGGGTTGTGGCCCTCTTGGTTGGCACGTAATTCCGTGGGTTTGTTGGCTTGGTGCACAATCGATGTAAGTAAATTGTCATGCATGTTACATCACTTCTCGGGATTGGATGTCGTAAATAGTGGCTCCATGAACACATCGTGTTATATAAATCTCTCAATCGCGCTGTTGTGTTGCCTTAAGATGTTCGCATAAATCCACGTTAACGTTGGACACGCTAGCAAATATCCGTAGTATGGGATGTGGGTCGAGTCGGGTTTTCTATAAATTATATTCTACATTGTGATGATCACTATGTATGATGAGCCGCACAGACTTTGATAGGCATGCATCTCATGTAGGTTGTTTGCGCATGATGATACCCCTTATAGTAGTGGAGTATGAGACGTATCAGAACCCTTACATTACTTTTATGAATCTCTTGAATTATTGTTAATATTAAAGAATAACCATCACTATGAGTAGGGCATTGACCCTCTCCAACCGTACAGATGATGTAGGTGGTGTATAGATTGAAGACCTAAAGGATCATCTCCCTATAAAATATTATGTTGAAAGAATAAGAAGATAGTTTTATGATTTAGTTTTATACTTCCGCTGCAAACTCGATAAATGTAATAAGCTCCTATGGAGAGGGCATTTGATTATTTGTTGAATTCTTTTACTCTGATGAAATAATCAATACAATCAATTTTATTCTCGTGAATGTTACCTTCATGAATGTATCTGGATGTGATTTAAATAAAAAAAATTAAAATAAGGTGCGATTTTTAAAACATCTAATTTATACATTATTAACATTCAGTTTCTTCGGGCACGAGTATAAACTCTGGCCGTGAAAATTTGGGGTGTTACACTACAACTCTCGCGGAAGGGTGAGAAGGTTCCTGATAAGAGATCTGGTCCTCCACAGAACCTTTCAGAACACCAAGGAGCTCAGCTCGGGAACCCTCGGGCTGAACTGGGAAGGACCCTACAAGGCTACGAGTACAACACGACCTATCGACTTGAAGACATGTAAGGACGATCTCTGCCGCACCCGTGGAACGTCGAATATCTAAAGATCTACTACCCATGAAAGTCCACTCATATTTCAGATCTCAAATCGGAATCCATATGTCCTCCACTTAGAATTTACAATGACCGGCCTGCAAGGTCGAAACCTATGTGTTTTTGTTCAGAATTTGCGATAAACACCCAAGACCGGGGGGTTTTATTTTATACTCATTATCTACAATGGTTTGATGTACATAGACCACCGAGGACTTCCCTTATAAAAACAAGGAAGAACTATTTCGCCACCAATTGTTCGACCCTTAAAGAAGAGGTTGGACCATTAACCAATCCTACTACATGGCCTACTAAGGACTTCTCTTAGTACAAGAGAGGAACAGTCCTAACTAGCCGTCTGACCCTTAAAGAAGAGGTTGGACCACTAATTAATGACACTACTCGAGTTGTGCGACCTACAAATGAAGGACCCCCTGAGATAAAGGGAAGTGGTCCCCTTAAGCAAACTGCTCAACCCTTCATGAGGGGATCATTGCAGCTGGACCGACCTGCTAACTAACGGTAAACCGATCTAACAAGTCTACTTATAAAATTCAAAGCATAACAATCATTGCAACTAAAGGTCCTTTTCATTCATAAAAAGAGAGGGGGTACATGTAAAAAAGAAAAAAAACTTTTTACAAAAAGGGCAAATAGATCAAGGCTTCTCTAAGCTCGGCTACTCCGCTTTTGAAGGAGTGGGCTCTTCAGTAGGGCTGCTCTCGAAAGGAGTTAGGTTGAGCTCGGGATATAACTCCTTGATGTCCTCGAGGCACTTGTCGTACCCGAGGCTGAAGAGTGCATCCCTACCCTCCTCAAACTCCTTGGAGGCCTTGAATTCCTCCACGGTCGCCTCCCGAGCAACTGAAAAAGCCGCCTATGCCTCTATCTTCACATTGAAGGTGTGCCTCAACTCACCCAGGACGAATTTCCACTGGTGCCCTTCTCCAGAGCTTCTTAAAGAAGCGACTTTGATGCTTTCAGCTCAGTCTTCGTCCCCTCTACCTAGGCCTTCAGAGTTGCGTTCTCAGAGCAGAGCTACTTGGACTCAATACCTTTTTGCAATAGAACCACCTCCGCCTCCTTGCACTTCGTCCTGCCTCGCAATATCTCGTAATGAACATTCAGAAGAGAAGGAGGGAACTGAAAATAAACCTATGTTAGAAGATATGAAAAATTACTAAGTAATGAAAGATGACTATTATGAAAGAGATAACCTATCATGTAGAAGAGTACTGCCAACTGACCCACACGACGTCTAGAGGTAGGTCCATCGCCCTGGTGAACTCAACATCTAGGACATGTCGAGCTATCCAGGGCTAGGGGTGTACATGAACCAAGCTAGCTTGGTCAACTCGCTCGACTCGGCTCAATTCGAAGATGAGTTCGATCCGAATTGAGGCGGTTTCTAAAGCTCGAAAATGAGTTCGAGCTAGCCCTAACTCGACTCGACTTGGTTCGATATGTAGCTCAAACCCAGCTCGACTCGGATTGACTCGCTTAGGTAGGTATAAAAAATTTTTAAAAAAACCCTAAATCTACCCCCCTTTCCCTTTAGTTTGAAAAATCACCCGCCCGATGCCCCTAGCTCTCTACCTCCCTCTCTTTACTCGTCCTGAACTCCTGCTCAGCTGCCCTTAGCTCTCTACCTCCCTCTGAGTCTCTGCTCGTCCCAGATTCTCGCCCTGCCGCCCCTAGCTCTCTACCTCCCTCTCAATCTCTGCTCGTCCTGGGCTCCCGCCCGACAACAGCGAGTTCCAAGTTCCGACAACAACAAGCTAGCAGCAGTGGCTCGGCCTCCCTTCTCCCTCCCTCTACTCGTCCCGCCCGACCAACAACCCTACTCCCTCCATTATTTGCACCTCTCTCTCTCTCTCTGCCTTGTCTCGCCGCCTGACCAGCAAAGGCCCTCCGCCTCTCTCCGCTCATCCGCCGCCGACGCCCAATCAGCAGCAACCCACCCAACCAGCAGAGACCCTCTGCTCGACCAGTGACTCGCCTGCTCGGCCATCTGCAGCTCACTGCTCGCCCTCCTGCTGCCACTCGATAATCCGACCGCTGCCTGCCCTGCCCGCTGGTAAGCACTCGAATCGAACCCCATTTTTATGTACTATATAGATTATATTATAATATTATATTTATATATTACATATATATATGTGGATGGATGAATGAATGGAAATATGTGGATAGATAAATGGATGGATGGATGAAAATTGTGATGGATAGATGATTGGTTGGATGTTTGGATGGATGAGAGGGATTGATAGATGGATAGATGATTGGTTTGGTTGGATGGTTAAATAATGTATAATAAATATATTATAATATATCAATATTATTATATTATTTAATTAATGTTAGATTGGTAACTCATATGAATTAGGGCATGTTTGATTTTTCAATTCATTGGTAAATACCCTGTAAATGGGTAATAATTATTTTATTGGGTATTTACATCATTTCTTTAATTGTTAATTGTTATTGCTAATTATTTTAGTGTTATAAATGTTTCATTGTTTTAGTTAGCATCCATGACTTAGGGCTTATTTTATTAGTATTTGTTAATTTGTTAACATCATTTCTTTAATTGTTAATTGTTATTGCTAATTATTTTAGCATTATAAATGTTTCATTGTTTTAGTTAGCATCAATGACTTAGGGCTTGTTTTATTGGTAATTGTTAATTTGTTAGCATCATTTATTTAATTGTTAATTGTTATTGTTAATTATTTTAGTGTTATAAATGTTTCATTGTTTTAGTGTAGGATAATCAGTTGCCCATTTGAGGATTTCTATGTTGTTAGACATAGATTCAATGTGTTTTTGGATGTATAGAAATTCTCAAATTGTCCTTTTTTGGACAGTTCAATGTTGGATAGATAATAATGTTTTTATTTATTCTAATTTAAATGCACATGCTTGTTTCAGTTCGTCTCTCCTAATTCTCTATGGATATATTTTCTACATTTATTTCCTCATCAAATATCCACACTTTGTGTGAATAGTTGTTGGCCTAGAAGCACGCTTGTCTTAAGTTGCATCCTTAGGCACGTTCTACCTCTGCCTATTGGTCGGTAGAGCCAACTTCTGGCCTTGAACCCGCCTTTCGGAACTACATTCAGCAAGCATAGGATTCGGGATTGGACAAGAGCACCCGCTAAGACAGAGTTCACTGCTCCACATGAAAGACCGAATTGAGCAGCCAACCAACCACTTGAGTGACCCGCTAAGGTAGTTACCCTCCCGGTATTCCCTCTCTGATCTTATAAAAGGAAATGCCCTAGAAAGAAAGCCAACAAGATTAATATATTATGGAGAGATAAGGGGAGATGCTGCCGAAATTTTAGTATGACATTTAAATTAAATGATGAAAGCATTACAATATATTCAACATTGAATGGGTGACTGATTTAAAACTTAAGAAATTGTTAAAATTTTAAAAGACATTTATACACACATGATACACCACTTAGGAAATTCCTGAAACGTTAGAGAAAATTATTTCATATCTTTATATTTAATCATTTAGAGATGCTTAGTGACGATGAAGTCCTAACTACCCCTGGTGTTGGTGCGTTAGTCACATCTCATTTTATTGTTAGGGAGAAGGGTTTTCAGCTCCAAGTAAAAGAAAGAAATAGTTAGCTGTCTAGGATGATTTTTTAAGAAATAGTATTTAATAATGTCGTTAAGATCAGATGTCTGCACTGCAAAGCTCTGTACAACAAAAATACTGAGGGGTCGACTACTCATTTAAACAGACATAGGCAAAGTTGTTCAAAGAGACTTAGAATTCTACATTCAAGCCAATAATTGTTATCGTTTACAAAGTCTGAAGGAGATGCTTCTGAAGGTAAACTTATCACTCATAAGTTTGAAAAAGAGAAGCTGAAGGAGTGGTATGCAAGACTTATGATCGTTGATGAGCAACCATTTAAAATGATAGAGAGTAAAGTGTTCATAGGATACAGTAAATTCCTTAATCCTCATGTTGAGAAGGTCTCTCATGTTACTATGAAGAGGGAGTGCACGAAAATGTACGCAAGTGAGAAAATGAAGTTGAAAGCAGTTTTGACATCGGTTTCAAGGATAAGTTTAACTTCTGATATGTGGATAGCGTCTAATTAAAGAAAATGATACATTTCATTGACTGCACACTACGTTGATAAAAATCAGAAACTTTGAAAGAGAATATTGAACTTTCGCCACCTTCCACCTCCTCATACCGGTTTGGTTATTTCAGATTGCATTTACAACTGTATACGAAATTGGGGCATTGAAAATAAAGTTTCTTAATTAACTTTAGATAATGTTTCAACAAATAACAATGTAATATTATTCTTACATAACCAGTTCGAGGCAACAGACAATTTATTTTTTAAACAAAAAATATTTCAAGTTCGTTGTTGTGCACACATACTAAACCTAATTGTACAAGAAGGGTTGAAAACAATTGACCAAACTATAGAGAATATGAGGGAGAGGGTAAAGTATATAAGCAGCTCACCTTCAAGATTGAGTATATAGAATGACATAGTTCAACATTTGAATATGAAGTCTCTAAAAACGTTAAAGCTGGATGTATGCACACGTTGGAATTCGACTTTTAAGATGTTAAATTTGGCTGTGGAATTGGAATTTGCATTTCCAGAATATGCAGCGCGTGATAGAATGTATGTTTGGTTACCTACTGAAGAATATTGGAGCAAAGCAAAAGAAGTTCAAAAGTTTCTAAAAGTTTTTATGACTGTACGAAGATGTTTTCTGGCAATAAGTTTCCTACAACAAATATATTTCTTCTAGCTATGTGGAAGATCAAGGAAGTCCTAAGGAAATGTGCCAATGAAGGTCCAGATTTTGTGCAACTTATGACAGGTGGTATGCAAATGAAGTTCGATAAGTACTGGGATGAATGCCATTTGTTAATGTCCTTAGCAGTTGTTCTTGATCCTCGGTGCAAGATGAGCTATGTTAAGTTCATCTTTATGAAGACTTATTCTGATGAAAAGGCAGTAATTGAAGCCTCGAAGGTTCGTGACGTAATCGAAGCATTGTACAATATGTACACAACCACATGATCCAAATAAACTATTAACGAAGTTAGATCGTATGTTGCTACAAGCTCTAACACTATACTCGATGATGAATACATGTCTTTCTTAGCAAAAGAAAATAGAAACACTGAAACGAAAGAATCAGAGTTAGACTTGTATATCAAAGATACAGTCATAATACGACAGGATTCAGACTTCAATGTTTTGAAGTTGTGGAAAATGAGAGTTAGTGAAGGAAAATATCTTACACTATCGGCGACGACACGTGATATATTGTCAATTCTTATTTCAATGGTGGCATTAAAATCTACTTTTAGCATATGGAGTAGGGTCATGAGCAAGACTCAAAGCTCCCATGCATCAGATATAGTAGAAGCATTAATTTATACATAAGATTGGTTGCATTCGAGTTGGAGAGGTAATAGTTCTGATATTGATGAGGAAGAGGAGGAGAATGTGTTTCAAGCTGCAGCACATGAAACAACAACAACATGAATGAAGTTAGGTTAACATTTCTTGTTAATTTATTGGAACTTGAAAATAATGTAATGGGTACTCTTTTATTTTTTCATTTATGTTATGTCGATGGATGTTATACATGCAATGCATTAATGGCTTTTTTTTCCATCCATAAATTACATTCGTTTTATGTTGTATTTCATTATTGCTAAAATACTAAATTTTCCAACACTTTGTAGATTTGTCTTTAGTGAACCATCGACCGACGTTTGGGACTATGGTTCCTTAGTCCATTCTCCAAAGTCTGGAAAGTTGAAGATTTTGTGTCATTTGTATGGAGCCAAGTTTGTTAACAAAACTAATCGGCTCAGGTTACACTTATCCTGTCGGGGTGGAGATGCAAAACCGTGTCCTAAAGCCCCAAATAAAGTCCAACTTCTTTTCCAAGCACTTATTAATTTGAACAAAAACCTTCCACTCCCCCATCCAAACTTTCTAAGGCAGAGGAGAGAAAGCTAAATTATTAATATTGGAAGAAGAACAATTCCAACTCGCCTTAAAGAATAGTATGGAAGAGGCTTCTACATATCAGCGATGTCCTCCAAGACAACATGATGTCGAAGCAGTTTCAAGCTGCATAACTAAAAAGAAGTAGAGTAAGAATTCATCTAAATTTCTCTCCAGTCTTTATGCATTTTTTAGGGCGTTGGGAACTACATATAAATCTGCTCACAAAGAAAGTTTGAAAAATCTAATGTAAACCATACAAGAGGACGATAAAAAGCTATCTTCACCTTCTAATTCGGAAGACGTGAACAAGTACGAATATGAAGATTTGGATAGCAGCTCGACCTCGATAGACGAATCTCCTCTATGCTAGTAATTAGTCTTCAGTTTGTATTTGATATTTTATTTTCTGCTTTATTATGTTATTAAATGTATGTAGTAAAATTATAATTTTAACTCAATACTTCCGACTTCCTAATTCCAATATCGTATACTTGATCTTATCTCGAAAACTAAACTCGAACTCAAATTCAAAAACTCGAAAATTTGAAAACTAAACTAGAAAATTAAACTCGAACTCGAACTCGGATAAAAAAATCGAACTCGAATTCAGCTCGAAAGCTCGAACCTGGCTCGAACTCGGCTCGATTGCTGACCGAGTCGAGTTGAGCTGGAGATGTTGGCTTAGTCGCCGAGTTCGAACCGGGTGTGCATGGTGACCGAGCCGAGCCGAGTTGAGGCCAGCTCAACTCTGTTCGACTCGATGTACACCCCTATCTAGGGCAAGAGGCCCTCTGTCAAGGCACGAGCCAATCTGAGAGGTCCTCGAGCCTCACCACCTCGGCTACTAGCTGGACTGTCCACTTGAGGTGAGAGTAACGCCCTAAACTTTTTTGCTTTTTTGACACTCGAGAATCGAATATCCTCGAGCATTACAATGAGATTTAATGGGATACATACGAGGATACATTCCTATAGATGAATAAACGAACAACGCCTTATCCATAAAGATCTAGATGTAAGCTATTTCAAAAAAAAAAAGAAAAAAGAAAAATCTGTTTGGAAAAGTGCATATAACAATGTAGAACCACCAAATTTCACAAAAACTCTTAGAACAGTAATAACTACGAAAATACCACTAACCTAGACCCCTGAGTGCTAGATCACGTGTTTCCCACTGTCCACTTAATAGGAAACTCTAAACCATGCCTCTATATTACAAAGTATCTGTACATGTTGGATTTCAACCCCTGGATCATTGTAAAGATAGTCCAATGGACACATCGCCCGTTAACCATTGAATTGGGGCCCACCTGATCCATGGATATGCCTAAAACCTGAGCCTAACCCCTTAAGCTAGGTGGTGAAGCGAATGGACGGTGTAGATTTTCTGAAGGACACCTCTATGGGCGTCACCATGATGCATGCGCAACGATAGGGGTACACCTACGATGTACTAGACCGGGAAAGTGGTCAAAGTAGGCCTGACCCATAAGAAAAGAACCAGACTCCTCATCCATTTTTCCCACCGCAACGATTTCAAACGAAACCTGCAGATGTTGTCCCTGGGGCACCAATTCGATCTTGATGATCGATCAGAGCCGTCCATCGGGATGGGACGTGACCACCTACCAAAACCCAATGAAACTGTACAAGGATTGGATCGAGGGTCATCCCTGTCATTCAGCTGCGATCGGATCGCCACAGCGAGTCTGACCCGATGGGCCTCACCAAAACATCACTTTCTAGGACGAAATCACGCCGTGAAATCAGTGGATGGTGTTGATGGCTCGCAGACTTGTGATCGTGGACCCCATCGTTTTCACCAAAAGGCCATCCACAGCGAAACACGGATGACGTGAGACGTGCGAAAACAGGGCTTCGCTGTGATGAGTGGCGTGAGCAGAGCTTGGATCAACACCATGATCTGCATCGTTCAGAGTGCCAGGAAGAGAATTTTGACCCTTCCCACGTCGAGCAAATAGCCAATATGATTCATAACCGGTCCCAGATTTGCTTGTTAACATAATGCGCGACTGCGTAACAATCGACCCTGCACGCGGCTGCGTAACTGATCCGCGTCCAGATTTGCGTAGAAGAGTCTAGAGACTCTCTTCGCCTATAAAGGGCCTGCCCTCGACCGATCCTTGGAAAGAGAGGTAAGGATCACGTGAGAGAGAGAGAGGAACGAAAAGAGAGAAAGAAACAGGGAGGATTGAATGCCTCACGTTCACAGCAACAAGATAGGACGACTCCGATCATCTTTGCCGTCCCGACCTTGCGGAGGAGATCTCATATTCGATTCGGGTGGTAAGGAGTCCATACACTTCTTTCCTTCTTCTTCTTTCTTGATTTTCTTTCCTTACCTTGTCTAAAATGGCCAGGTGAGTGAATCACTCACTGAGTCAAACCAAGTCAACTCGGTGCGTCAGGCCACCTGATGACACAATGTGAAATAGGACTTAAAAGAAAACATGACTTTCTTTAGACAAAATTACGGAAATCTAATTCGTACCCAACTATGTATATTAGGATGAGAATAAAACTAAGTGAGCTCAAACGCTAATTGGGGTTAGACAGGCTGACAGCGAAGGTGAGGGTTTTATCTTTTAATCTTAGAGTAATTTAAGTTAATTTATTTACTTTGCCTTTTATCTGAAATTCCTATTATTTTATCGGGCCCTTTTCACCTTTTACAATATGATTATCATGCCTTTCATGTTTACATGTTTCCTTGAGAACTATTCTTTCAATTGATTGGTTAATATCATCATAACTATTGGCCCTTTTGGGATCATTACATGATGTCAATTATAACGGATTTCTCTGAATTTATGCGAAGCCATGGATGCAAGCCTTGCCCTGCCTCGTCTCTTTATTTAAGTAGGCCATTATCACTCTTCTTCCTATTAGGTTGGCCTCGTGCCGTCTATCTTTAAAAGGCATGGGCATGTGTCTTGTTATTCCAGAACCTCCATGATTCAGTTTATATTCTCCATTATTCAGATGTTATTCTGCATGATTCAGTGTATATTTTCTTGATGCAAGTACTATGTTGGGAATCCCCCCTCTAGTGATCGATTAAATACCATGGACGTAATGCATTTTCGGTAGTGACCCTTAGGCGCCATGTAATTCTGGGGTTCTTGGGTGATGTTGCACTGGTTGGTGTACGTGAGTCGTTCTGTATACACAGTATATCAATTCCTATATTAAAGAGGGGTTGGTTGTCGCAAATAGTCGCTCCAACCTCTGGGAGCATATTCACCAGGATACATGTTGTGGTTATCTTAGGATAACCGTGTAAAACCATGTTAAATGTGGGACACGCCGGCAAATATCCGTAGTATGGGATGCAGGTTGAATCGGGCAACTACAGTCATATTCCACATTGTGGCGATTGCTAGTGTGATACACCGCATATACTTGCTAGGCATGCATCTTATATAGATTGCTTGTGCATTGATACCTCTTGTAGTGTGGAATGTTTGACGTATCAGAACATTTATCTTACTCCCATGAATCTCTTGAATTACTGTTAATCTTAAAGGATAACCATCACTATGAGAAGTGCATTGACCCTCTCCCAACCGTACAGATGATGCAGGTGAAGAACAGATTGAAGAACCAGAGGATCACTATCCTGAGGAAGAATATGCTACATAGCTTAGAAAATAGGACTCAGTTTTATTCACGTTTCTAACACTACCCGATTCCTTTTATCTATTATTAAACTCTTATTGTGGAAACCTTTGACCATTTGTTTAATTACGTTTGGAATAAGAACTACAGTTAATTTTATTCTTATGGCTGAATTCCATCACAAGTATAAATAGAGGCGATATTAATGGGAGAAGTCTCAAGGCAAGCCCTCGAGACGTTCTCACTTTGTTTTATTAACATACGAATTTCTCAGGCACGAGTATAAACTCTGGCCGTGAAATTTTGAGATGTTACAGAGAGGGAGTGAGCTTCACCATCAGAAGCCACCCGAACTTAGAAAGCTGGGCCTCCACAGCGAAGGTCACCACCACAGCGACCCCGACCACCTCTAAGACCACAGGCAGGTCCGAAGGGGTAGTACTAAGAAGAGTGGTGGGTACAACGTCCGCGCCCTCCAACCAGTGAAGGACGATGTGGCAGCAATCCCCTTCTTCTTTTGGGTCGACCTTTGCTTCTTCTGGGCCACCTTGGCCATGGAAGGGGCCTTGTGCTTCGAGCTTTTCTGGTCGAACATTTCTACACAATAAAAAGAAGTGATCAGTAAGCACATAAGAATGAAATGGTTTTTCGACTATCTCCTGAGAGTATACGTGTTATAAATAAATTAAGACTTGATTTGAGGAGCAGCTCGGGCGTGATCAGCCACCTCCAAGACCTCAGCTCGACGTCTACCGCTATCGCCTCGACTATCCGAGCAAGCTCCTCTTTACCCACCCCAGCAGGATACTTGGGTAGAACTACTAAAAGACGATCACAATGAAAAGGAGAAAGCAAAATAAGTTTAAGAAAAAGACAGTTCGGACATATCGACTTGATTTAGAAAAGCGGGTCAGAACCCGAGAATGCAGCTCAAAAGCTCCTGGAGCCTCCTAATCCCCAACGCCTAAAACCACTTACTCTTCCAATTTCTGTTGAAGGTTAGGGAGCTTGTGATCATGGCCTTACCAGTCCTCTGCCTAGCGGTAAAATAATACCAACCCTTGTAGAAAGGGTTTGATTTCACTTGATACAAGTGGAGAAATTCATCCACGGTCAACTCGAGCTGGTCAAGCTCGAACCAAAGGATAAATGACCCTACTAGCGCCCTCCAGGCATTTGGGATTATCTACCCGGGAGCCAACTCCAGACGTAAGAGGATTTTCCTAACTATGTGCTAGAGAAAGAATCTCGGGCCGCATTGGAGGGCGACTTGGTATATGGCCGCTTTGTCGGCCTAGGGCTCACCTGGAAGCTCACCGATTACAGGAGCTCGAAGTACCACAGAGTCTGGAATGTGGTACCCCGACCTGAACTGTATCAAGTCAGTTTCTCTTAGTTTGATTTTACTAGCTCATTTTCTTCTACCTCCGACGAAGACCCATTGACCTCCTCCATAGCTGGGACAACATCCTCTACATCCTCTGTCCGCCAAGGACCGGGCAGCCATTCACGCCTCATTGGATGCTTGGACATCCCGGTCACTCATCATCAACAACGGTGATGGCGGGTTCGACATAGGGTGGAGATCATCCGGCCCACCATAATGTCGGAACGTCCCCCCCCCCCCCCACTAATCTGATGGTCTTAACATGTCCTTTAAGCAGAGAGGACACCGAACACCGGATACCTGAAAGAAAAAGAAAATAAAAGGGATGGGGGGGAGGAAGGTAAGAGTAAACTTGACTGGAGAAGAGAGACCCCGAAGTCCGCCGGAAATCGTCCCAAAATTGCCTAAGTGTGGGTTGAGCAAAGAGATGGGCAGAGTGACAGTGCAAATAGCCTTTGCACGATTAGGGTTTTCACCCTTTTATAGCAAACTCATTCGTACATGCATTTAATGCCCACACTCAACGCGCAACCAAAAGGGCTCCTCGACGCCCGCACTCAGATGCGTGGAGCCCTCCCATTCGCTGGATGATGCAACTCTCCAAAAGACGCCATGCGCCAACGCCCCATAAGCCCAGAGCCCAATAGACGTACCGCCAGCGCATGTGTAACACCCCGAACTTTTTGATACTCGAGCATCGAAAGTCCTCGAGTGTTACCATAAGATTCAACATAATATATACGTGTATCAATCCAACTATCCTAGCCTTACATTTATACCTTGACGTGAATCTAACCATTGATAATGATCTCCAAGCAATAGACCAAGCCATCTGACCGTTGATTTTAAGATAAGATCATCCATCATGTGATTTGACGTGCATACCTTCCTTTAAATGAGTTGATGAATAACTCATTTTCCATAATGATTTAGATATACGTTCTTTTGTAAGAATTGCTTAGAAACGTGCCTACTACCATGTAGACCCATTAGATTTTCCAAAACTCATAGATTAACAATAATTACGAAAATGTCATTGACCTAGACCCCTGAATTCTAGGTCATATGGTTCCCACGATCCGTT